>JABFQC010003717.1:0-13665 GCA_022817085.1 Psilanteris sp. ZL-2020 | reverse complement strand
GAGGAGGGGGGAGACCAAATACTTCAATACTCACAAAATGCCAATCTACATTGTTTATTGAGTCAGTTTCCAAAACTAGAAAAATATATACGTAACGGTCGTTTCGATGTTATTTGGCTGCGTTACCGCATATTTCTTTGATCAAAAACGAATCTGTTTTTCACAATGTTCATAGGGTAATAATTTTTTTTTCATATTTGGCATTGTATCAACATCAATTGTGACATTCGGAATAGAAAATTACTGTTACAAACTAATTTAGCGACATTAAATTAGAAATCTCAAAATTACTATATCTTAGTATAAAAATACAATTTTTCACACACATAAATTTCCTCCTTTTTCTTCATTCTTTTTTTTTAAAGCTATTAAAAAACAATAAGTTTCTAAATTTACTTTTTCTGAGTTTGGCCGGGGTATGTTTAGGCATTGCGAACATTTTAGTTTTAATAGTAATTCTGAATAATTACCTTATAAATATACATTAATTTCTATTTATAACAATACTACACATTATTATTGCACTAGAAAATTGTTGTAAAACAATTATAATAAATGTCTATATCTACTACTAATTTGATTATATTGTAATATTACAGATATAAATTAAAATTTCAATCTTAACTATATATATATCAGTGAAATTTATTTATTAATTATAATTTGTTATACTAAAAGTATATAAAATATTATACTACATAAATTATTATTTTTTAATCACAGAATATGTATACATTTTATGTTTATTATATACACCATTTAATTATTCTTATATATAATTCTTGCAAATTTAATATTAATTTAATATAAACAACAAAAATAGTCTTACAATGCCTAAACGCAATTATATTTGACTCAAAGTACTTATATTTAAACGAATAATTGAAAAAAAAAACGATAGTTTGAATGAATGCCTGCTTTTATAGATTTTAATGATACATTATACTAGATATAATAATAATAATTATTATATAATTGTGTTATATAATTTTAATTGTCTTAAGTATTAAAATATTTTATATGATAAAAATTGTCCGAAATATTTTACAATATTTTTTATATTGTATCCACAAATAATAAGTTATCTATTAAACTGTTCTCTTTAAATGAACTTAATAAAATTTCGCACAAAAAGTAAAAATTTTAATCGCAACCATTTGTAAGCTTATTATATAAGTAAATAATAATAATTAACAAAAGTATATAAATTAAACAATAAAAAACGAAATTAAATAAGTTTAATTAAATTTAAAAATAGCAAAAATTAACAATAACAAAAATTAATATAATATTTATGGATGAAGCATATGATGATTGTGACAAATAAACACAATGAATGAAAAATAAAAAAGAAACAAAAATACGAACCTTATAACAACTTTTTATACCAACCCTATGATTAGCATCTCCGTTTTCTAACTGCGAAGAACTGTGATTTCTACTAATTGAAACGTTGCTTGGACTCCGATCCATTCCATTGGTTCCCGGCTCCTGACCTGAAATACATCTAGCTTACTGCCTACTGCCATCTTTTACAATTTTTCCAGTAAAAAAAAATACAAAACTCACAAACACCATTAAACATAGTCACAATAAACGTATATACACATATACACATGTTAATAATTACACAATTATAACGAAACGAACCATTTTTGCATACATATTTAAAAAATTATATTTTATTTATAAAAAATCTTTAATGTAAAGTAATCAAAATTTATAAGTTATTACAAATAATTAATCTATTTTATAATTGTAACCGTAAATTAATTAATTATTTTAATAAGAACACAATCGTTGTTATTTTACTTATAATTTTATTGCAATTGTAATTTAATAATATAAATATAATGAGTATTTTTATTGTAAATTGTACTAAAATTTGTTTCTATATTGCAAAAAACATGCATTTATCTTCATTGTTCTTTAAGCACGTCATTTATTTAGAATCTTTAATGAAAGGAATGCATTTTATATCATCAAATTAACCATTTATTTCACGAATAAAAATTACTTCGGTAAGAATGCGTTATTAATTTTTTTGATTGAAAAATGGAAGTCTATTTTGAAAAATTAAGCTCCTTTTAACTACTACAGTCACTGACGATGCATTGTATTTTATAACAGAAACTCGAGTGCAATTATTGCATGCAAATTTACGAGATAAACGAGATCTGTTTTCACGTTTAAAGTGTCATCGCGTGCAACATTCAAAAGCATTTACAATATATATTTATTACATTATCGGCACATAAATCATTTGTCATTACATAAATCGAAAAATATACAGCAAGCAGACATGCGAGAGAAAGAGAGAGCGCTAATTAAAAAAGGTCAAGGTGAATTAATTGTGCGAAACATTTTTTTACTTTCATAAAATATACTTTCAAACAAAAGCTACGTGAAAAGCTCATAGTGTCAAAGAATTGAAACATAAAATTCTCGCTTCGACCTTAATTTCAACTTCTTTAATATAATTGAAAACCTTGAAAGACTCATGACAGTTGAATCAAGTATTGTCTAGAAGTGAATACGAAAACGAAAATCTGTTGTTTAAGAAGATGTCAAAATTAAATACTTTTAATTTTTGCAACGAACATATGACTTAAAGTGCGAAATTTCTAAACGCGTATTAAAGCAATTTCGTATATTTAAATGTATAAATATTTTACAACTCGGCTGCAAAAATAGGTATATCACGGAAATCTTATTTTCAGACACCAATTAAATACATTAGCTGTCTTAATATAAGATCCTTGTGTATCTTACTAAGATATTGGTGATGTCACGAGTATCACAAATTAATGACAAATTAGACGCTTCCATGATTTTTGTTTTAGTATAAATATGTAATCGATTGTTTTTTTAATAGAAACAAAGTATTATACATGAAAATATCATTTAAAATTCATTAAATTATATAAATACTTTATAAAGTCTGCTTAAAAAGTAGTAGGTCGTGACAATTTTATGAATCCGACATTGTTAAATTAAGTGCTTTATTTCCAAATATGTTTTGTCCTCGATTCTAAAACGCTCATACCCCTAGTAAGCATAAAAATATATTTGCAATTTTCATTTTTACTAGGGACATATATGCATCTAATCTACGTTATTTCGATTTGAAAATACTCAAGGTGTATAAAAATTGTGTTTTACATTAAAACACAAAACGTGAAAAACGCTTAATTTTTATAGAGCATCAAACATAAACAAAACTATACTTCTATAAAACGTATATATATTTTGGTGTGCATATATATGATATTGAAAGTCTCATGTATAAACGCAAATGAGACTTGATATGTGAACAAAAAATATATGTGTGTATGTATAACCATAAATAACATATGTAGCATATTATGTCGGTTGAAAGTCTATAATGTATAAAAAGCTCTCAAGAGAATACTGAATAAATGATTGCAATTAAATCTGCGGATTTCTACAATCAAATGCGAAAGTCAAACACTTAGGTTTGGTGCTTGAGATGTATGAAACATTTGCAAAGCATTATATTCGGCCAAGCAAACATAAAATGCAGGATGTTACGATATGAGCTATTGCAATGAAAAGTCAGGATAACGCAAAGAATCGGTGAAATAAGCAGCTCAAAGTGAAAAGAATACGAATTGTAATTGCAATAAGTTCCACAATAGAAATCGTTTATCAAGATTACCAGGAATAGTAAGGAAGCGACCGCCGGAATTTAGTCCTGTAGTTCCCTGACCCGTCGCCCCGGCGATTGCCGGCGCGGAGTTTGATTCTTCCACTACAAACGAAATTCACAACTGATTGTTCTGATTTTACGCAAGGACTTGCACGTTGTCAAGAAAAGGTATAAGTATTATTTCCCCGAAAAGTATTTGTCAATCGTTTTTAACAGTCAGACTGTTTTTCTCCTCGAATATTATTCATTTGGGAATTGATTTTATGATTGTTTGAAGGCACTTTGAAATGCGTGGCTTTTATGTATTAAAGAAGGATAGAAAATTACGTTTAAATAGTATTTCTTCGCGGTTTTGACACAAAACATACATATTACACTCGAAATATATAAATGAAATACTTTCTTGGATTGGACGTGTGTAAGAGTTAACAAAAGAAAAATAAACGTCATCAAAGGAAAAATGTTAATAAATTTATAAATAAACGGTTGATATTAACTATATATCCATCATTTGATACAGTGTGACAATATACGTATAAAGAATTCGTTTTTAACAGATTATATTGTTAGTTTTGTGAAAACCATTAACGATCATTGTTTTATCAAATTTGTTGCGGGGAAAAATGGCTGCGTTGAGCCATTCTTTAAACGTCTTCTTCTGACACGCAATTAGAAAAAGTATGTTTTTTCCAGAT
The DNA here is from genome assembly GCA_022817085.1 of Psilanteris sp. ZL-2020. Lineage (NCBI taxonomy): Eukaryota > Metazoa > Arthropoda > Insecta > Hymenoptera > Scelionidae > Psilanteris > Psilanteris sp. ZL-2020. The sequence goes on along the minus strand of JABFQC010003717.1, from coordinate 9,300 downwards.
TAAACATTGTTTCTTCTGTAATATTGGTTATTCGGAATGGCGACTTACAAAATAAATTGTTAAATATACACTCTTCAAATGTGTATCTTCAACAGAATCGAATTAAATGTTGAGTAATTTAAAATTGTTTATATTATGTTTTATAACGCTTTAAAATGATATTATAATTATGTAGAAGAGCATAAAGAATAGTATTCCATTTAATTTCTTCGTCCGTTACTTTATTAAATTGTATTGTACTTGTATTATAATATTTATAGAAAAAGTTAACTCATTGTCGTCAATTTGAAAATACTTTAAAATTCCCTAAAGAATAATTGCATGAAGTTTGTTTGAAGTTTAACATTTTAATCGAAAGAAAAATCGTGCTTTGGGGATATAAAGTTCGCCTGAGAGTTTTTAGCGTATGTTCAATGGAATCCATTTCGATATATAAAATATTAATATAAGAAACATTTTTATAAGAGCATTCACATAACAAACCCAATAAATAACATAATATTCGTTACAGGAAGTATGATACAAAATATAAGCAGTCGTTTTTATTTTAATCAGTCAATCATTCTCATATTAACGTACATTTGTCATTTACTAAATTTTCAAAATTTTTATCTCTTAATTGCATTTATATTAAATATTGTTAGTCCCAAATATAATATTCAGTGCTAGTAATAAGTAAACACTCATCGTATAATATATATAAAACGGAGTATAGACAATTGTATAGACAATAGACTATGGCTATTGAAATTTTAAACTTTTTATTGTTTCCAATTTTAAACTTTCTTGTTAAACTAAACAAGAAATAACAACTGAAACTGACTCGTTAAAAAAATAATTTTGTATTTACGAGAACCATTCCGAGGTGTTTTATTAAAAATAAAATTATATGAAATGAACTTGGATCATACTTGATTAATTTTTGATTTGTGAAAATATAAACGAGAAAGTGCGAATACATTAAATAAAGTGAAAGAATCGTTCGAAGACTACGCACAATATATGTTACACAGAAGATGCAAATTGTAATTTTAAAGATCAGTTGAATTCTGAAATGTTTACATCATAAAGATAGCGTTTGCTATATGAATAAATAAAGTGAAGTAAAAGGTGGAAAAGTACGGTGTACACAGAGTACTTCAAGTTTGATTTATTCCTAAAGAAATTACTTCCAAACACAATTGTTTGTCTAACCTTTTAGTGGACACATCGCAAACCATCACATGGTGAAATCCACCACATAAGGACGAACGCCATAATCAGCTAACGGGAAAACATGTTGGTGTTAGTTTATACGAGATGTGATAAACATTATTCTAATTTGTCACGTATAACAGTCAGTTAGAGAAACATATTAATTTACACATCATTTTTTTTCTTTTAGAAATCTTCACAATAATATATGATTATAATTACTTTCGATAAATCACATTCTATAATAAGTGCTCCATTTTGATAAACTTGTTTTAATAAAATATGTCGAAAGTTTGATTGTATTGAAAGGAAATAATTGAAAACAAACCCACTGAATTAAACATCCTTAATTATGTTAAATAAATATAACCTCATCGAGCACACATTTTTCTATTTATATACTTCAGTTGAGTATGCCAGATTCTATGGCTGTACTAAGTCAAAATTGATACGTTTTGTTCAACTTAAATCTACTACTAACAGAAATTACTGCAAACGAAAGTCAAATACGTTGGAGCGATGATTGAGACGTGATATTGGCTAGCTTTGCGGGTGAAAACACTGAGATGTTGAATGATGACTAATTATTGTAGGACATGATATTCAAATTACGCAAAATACTCAAAATACAATTGAATACATTCCACAAATGTTCATTACACCAATTGGTCAGCTTCGATACAGAGAAGAAAGAATTCAATATCAAATAGTACGAGAGACTATTATTTTGTCAAAGACAACAATTATTCTCGTTATTAATGATCATTATTCATGTCATTAATAATAATCTTTTTTATCCACACTCATCGTACTATTCAAGTGCAAATGCTTTTCTCAATGTAATCAAAAGTACAATATACAACCCTGTCACAACATACTTATCATAGGCCAAATTACATACTTTCAACCAAATCGTTTAATTTGTATTCATTTTGATTTCACAAATTATAGTCTAGCTATAAGATATAATATTTTAATTAAGAATATTCAATTATCATTCAGTTTGCGGAACTAATAGAGATTATTGGAAAATTATAAAATTATAAAATCATAAAGAATACCTATATTTTTAAAGTAAAGTATCTGTTTTTGTTCATTAACACGTTATTTTGTAACCAAAATTGTACACAAATGTAGAGTAATTTTTGAGTGATTGAGGGAACTACTAATTTGTGAAATACTGCGTTTCCAATCAAACTTGATCACGTATGGACAAACACAAACATAGTTCGCAACATTGCTGAACATATCGTCTTATAGCAACTGGCCTATTTTATACCTGGAACAAGTAGATACGGCCCTTTTAGGTCTTTGGCCTCTTTTGATAGCAATGCCGTATTGGAATTTGGACAGCTGATGCTACGCGCAACAGAAGGCGTGTACGCATCTCCGTGCTCGCGACGCTCCTGCAAATCTGACATCAACAAGGCACGCATACCACATGAACAGTCATAATCTGCAAAAGTTCGAGGTATCGGACTTGTAATTCACGTCTCGTTGTTTTTGAGTCACGCCGTTGATAATCAACGGTCTTAAATAAAACATAAAATGAAAAAACTATAACAAAATTAAAAGTCCAAAAGTATATACAAATAAAACGCAAAAAAACCAAGGAACCAAAACTAAAAATAAAACTTAGTTAAAATTAAAAACAAACAGAAGCATCAATTTTAATCAGAAAGAAAAACAAAATGCAAAAGACGTCCTTGTCGTGGTCGATTTCCCAACACCGTGTCCGTACTTCGAAATTATTTGTTTCATCTAGGAGCGATTCGGAGGATAAATATTTTTAGTTTGGTTTTGTTATTAGTAATTAGTTAACTTTTATCACAATATTCCCAATTGCTTCTAACCAATCGTTTTAGTTTTTTATGCGTGCCAAACTTACTCTTGGAAGAGGAGTGATTCCTGCCGATTTCTGCTAAAGATCTTATGATTGGAAGCCTCGACATATTTGTATCCTTGCGTCGTTCGTGCTGATGCCGATGTCGCACTAAAAGGGCTTCTCTTACCTGGGTAGAGTTAAAAATTTAATTTCATTTGTTCTCTGTATAGCTTTGCTACATCACAAACGTATTTAGAAGTCATAAGTTTGTTTATATTTAATTTATATTTTATATATATAAAACTATTCATTAATAATATAAAATAAAATATTAAAAACAAAAAAAAATATAAAATAGAATTATATATTTATAAATTTATAAAATTAACATAAACATGCCTTGTCTCTTGTTTCAATGGCTAGTACTCCTTTGTTTATCATATTATCCAACACAAGATCCGTGACTTGTTCTAAACCACTTGCATCCATATCAAGCATAACAGTTCCATTTAAAATAAGACTTCTTAACTCGAAAAGAGAATGTAATGTTAAAGTTGCTACGTGTGGTTTGCTCCACCTGTTTCCACCCTCTTCAACATCTTCTTCAAATTTAATCCATCTTAAAACAATGAATAGTTAGTTTGTTAATAAATAGTAAGATTATACTGAGTTGACTTTAAAATTGAAATAATTTAAAATACCAAGTCTATATTTTCAAATTTTACGTTAGTGCCTTTTCTAAACAATTTTCGAAATTTAATGTGTACACATTTATGACACATTAGGACGCGTAATAATGTATTAATTAAGAAATTAAAGCTCGCAAAACCAGAAATCGTTAACATTAGGGTATGTTTCAAATTTATTAAATTAATAGTATTAAGTATATTTTTCCATTAGCCATTACCGTTTGAATTATATATAATCGTTCATATATGAAATTATCTTGGCTGTATTTCAAACTACACTGAGAGAAAAACAGTACATTGAGAACAATAAATAACGAAAAATTACTATATATATCATTAATTTGGAACCATTAGAGAAAAAGCATAATATTTACTATTTTTAAAAGTAATATATTATAATAAAGTAGTAGTGTTTTTCTATGTAAAAAACTTACTTTTTTCTTTGAAAAACAGTAAATATTATGATTTTACTCTTACGGTTCCAAATTAAACATATAAATAGTAATTTTTCGTCATTTATTTCTCTCAGTGTACAGTTAAAACAAACCAAATTGACACAATAGATTTCATTTGGTTTATAAAAATGAAATTTCAGTTTTATCAGCTGTAAATATCTGTTAGTTTCAACATTAACTATATTTAACCAGTTTTATACGGAGAAAACGTTTTATCAAAAATCACTATATATATTATTACCCGTAAGATGGAGTTTTTGAAAATAAAGATTTTTCTATAATTAATTTTTGTATTGCAGACATCCTACGAAAAATTACTATATTAAATAGTAATCTATATAAATAATAAAGAGTATTATTTTCATTTTTAAAAGCCGCATCCTAAGTGTAGTAGTAAATATAGTATTTTTTGATAAAACGTTTTCTCCGTGTACTGTCATTTTCTCTCAGTGTAAATATTTTATAGATATTGCTATTTATTCTGAATTATTTAGTTTTATATTAATATATACTTTAACGTTTGTATATAACAGTACACTGATAAAATGAAATTATACAATTTACATATTAACATTTTGACGTTTTTGGTTAAACCGGTTCATTCGAGTCAGAATTTTAAGCCTCCTTTCTAACTCAAAAAGTGCGGAAGTTTCCATTTTCTCACATTTCGAAGATAAAAGGAGGCTCAAATTATTACAATTAAAATCTTTAAACATATTATTTTAACTTTGAATTAAATATTCTACCCATCCCTTTCCCTTAATACATGTATTTTTAATTATGTTTAAGAATTATATAAGAATATTTATATATTTAATTATATTCGAGAATATAGCATTCAAAGTTAAAACGATATGTTTAAAAGTTGTAGTGAAAATAATCTCAGACTCCTTTAAACCTCGAAATGTGCGAAAATGGAAATTTCGCACTTTTTGAGGTTGAAAGAAGGCTGAAATTAAACCAAATTTCCGCGTTTTATCAAGGTTGAAAAGAACCTTAAAATTCTGACTCGGACAATGCCGTTATCTCGTTGACTGACGTCGATTACTATTCAAATTGTAAGATTTGTACAATGAAATTGTACGACTAACGATTACATAGTTCATCTACCGATTTTATTTTCTCAGTGTTAGTAAAACATATAATAAGATATTTTATTTTTGTTTACATATGCAATAATATAATAATACAAACTTTGTTTAGATAATTTAATGAAAATTATGAATATTGCAATTTATCAAAATAAAATAAATTAATCGTAAATTTTGGGCAATTTCGAACACAATTACCTCGCAGTTTCCTTCCATTCCATTTCGTCGCCATCCTTGACAAGTTCTTCCATTTCTGAAAATAATGGGTGAGACTCGTGGGCATCATCACCGACATCTTCCCCGAGGATAAAATGTACCCTCTGTGCTGGCGGTGTGACTATAAAAAATAAAAAATTATGTCCGATAAATTAGAATATATAAATATATATATGTATATATATTCTCAAGAAAAAATGAAACATATAAGTTATCAGATAACATCTTTATATCAGATTTTCTAAAATCAAGTAATGTAAATTAAGAATATTACGTTATATTATAAATATTTATTATTTATAACAAAATTATATTATATTTATGTGATACTTAATGTTTGAAATTAAAATATTTTGTCATGAAATTGAATCAATTATAAAATTTATTTACATTTATTATTTTAATTTTCAAAAATACTTTATATATATATATATATATATATAAAACTTGATAAATAAAATGTACACGAAAGAAAAAAGGTTTTAAAAATCACTCATAAAATGTCGAATGTGTTGCGATAGTTATATATATATATATATATATATATATATTATATATATATCTATTTTAAAATAATATATGAAAGTTAGTACAAATTACAAGTATTTTTGTAAAATTATAAATGTTTTACGTATTAGTTCATGTAATAGAAATACTACATGGCCATATATTTGATATTTAATGAATAAAGGTTAATACTTTCTTGCATTCCGTGTATAACTGATTGGGTGAAAAATAAATGAAATATAACATGTATGAAATGTTACATAGAAAATAATAACAGCCAAAAGTATATAATACAAAAAGTATTTCAATTCTTTACGTTATTTCAAATATGTTTCATTTTTGCATGAGACACACACATGTTTTGCATATTCAACAAAATTTAGTCGTTCGAAAAATTGATTCATTTGCAACATGTACAGTTACTTGCTTGGCGTCGATTAATGCAAAAACATAAATTTGCCGTGTTGTGATTCATTGACATATTTTGATTTAAAAAAAAAGGAATAGTTGCATCGTGCATTATTAAGCTTTGTGTACCGTAAACATTTTGTCGATAGATAAACCTTTAGATTCAAAATTGATTCAGAAAAAAAACCACAAAGAACTTATTAGATGAATGTAGTGCACACGATTGTATTACAGTTTTTCCTGCTATGAATTTGTTGGTTCAAAATTTCTTATCCCTTATGTTACAATATATAAATATCGAATATTAAAACTATATAATGATTAAAACGGATATGTTTTGTTCAACCATTGTTTTTCGTATTCAAAATTGTTCTGCGAATAAAAACACATAACATTTTTGTTATATATATAACTGAGTAAGTGAACTACTAATTGCATGCCTAACAAGAAGTAATACAATGCATAAACCGGAGAGATAACAGTTGGAAAATGAATGTCAAACAAATTGGATCGTTCCAATTTTTCACAGATTTCGTGGTTTCGAGTTGATTTACGGATTATTAGAAACGCGCAATTCGGAATAAAAACAGAAATGCGCTTCGATAACGCCAGATTGGATTTTCATAAACAAAACGTACGAGATTGTTTATCGCATTAAAACGACAAAAAAAAAACGTCTGAAATGTTAAACGATCGAATTTGTTCGTCGAATTTTTGAGTGGTAATAAGTTCTTTTAGATGAGAAAGAGGTAAGTATGATAAACAAACTGGTGTGTAATTGATTCGAAGAAAACGATGCAATGTTTTCTAAATATCTGTCAGCTTTGCTAATTGTAAAGTGATTTGATGCATTAGTGTTGGCTTACATAACATCTCTCCGTCTGGGTTACAGATACTAGCGAGACGACCCCTGCGCGCCATCACCAGAGGTCCTGTAAAGTTAAGGGTGAAAGCGGCGAACTAAGTCATCGCGGGTACTCACCATTAAAACATAAGCAAATGTCACTAATGGTCGACATTGTAATTAACAGGGATAAAAATTAATACAACCAGGACTTTAATCCTTCTTTTTTTTCGTACCATTTAATTTATTTAGACACATTTGATAATAATTAATAATCCACGTCTTAATGTGGTTTATTACTATTTTACTACGTCTATTTAATCTACATTATATTATTTCAATATACACTTGGTTTATAAATGTAATTCGGGGCAGTAAATTAATTGTTGAGAAATATTCTAATCATCGTGGTTAATGTGACTGGTAACAAATTTGTCAAAACATTCAAAAACTATGCAATTTGAATAAATAACTCATCAACTTAACGCTCACGTTCACGAAATATGTTTATTTTCTCTAATATGTGACTAAATTGCGCAATACTTAAAATTCCTATCGAAGAAACGTAATTTAATGCCGACCAGTGAAGCATAAATTCGATACGTCTGACGTGATTTCTGTATAACTACTGTGTCATACATACAAACATATACATGTTTAAAAATATCTTATCACTGATATATATTTTCGACCAGAAATCAAAGTCACGTGATCAATTTGCACAAGTTAAAAATAATTGTATTATTACGTGATACTGCGTTATCGCGTTATTAAATTACACGTTTCATGAACCAATTTTCTTTTTTTAAAAAACCTGTAAACTTGTCAAACTAATTTTTCCGTATAAAAGTGATCACTTATTCACTCAAGCTTAAATAAGTAATTTTTCAGCTTCAAAAAATAACATCCGAGCAAAAGATATTTAAACGCGAATTATTAAAAATGTTAAATCATATCGTAAACCCTGTTACGCTAAATTTACTAATGTTTTCAATTGCATTCAATTCCTTCAAATAATAGTAAATGTTCCAATTCAAATAAGTATATATAGCCATGAATATTTAACATATCCTTTTGTTCACGATAATTTCAAATTAACAATATATTAATATTTAATTACAGTACATTAAATAACTTTTTTCACTAAAACTGATTGCATATTTATAATAAATATATATTTTTTTTATTTTAAATATATCATAAAATATGAAATTATAAAATCTGTAAAATTAAAAAATGTGTGCATAACAAAATGTTATCATTAGTTGTAATTATTGTTTAAAAAATATAGTTTTCTTATGCACATTTCAATTTCAGATATAATTTTTTATTATAACCTCAGATTGAAAATTAAAATTAAAGTCATATATGTTAATACATTTTATTATTCATATTAATTATAATAACCCTAATTACGTAAGATTTGTTTATATTACATTGCCAGTTCATTAATAAATTATATAATAAATAGAATTAATGTTTTCTATTGATTAATATACAGATTTATTAATATATAAACAAAGATTATTAATTAACTATATTTTTATATATTATCGGTACCAGATTAACGTTATATTATGTTGATAAAATTAAATTGATGTGTAATATTAACTAGTAAGTATATTTAAAAAAAAAATCATCGTACTGATTTCGAACAGTATATGTATAGAAAAACATAATCGTACAAATTTACTAGACTAAATACACGGAGAAAATTAATCTATGAAAATTTACTATAAAATAACGCATATGTACCTTACACTGTTAATTTATCTTACAAATTATAGTAAAAATGTACCATAAACAAGATAAAAATATAATTTTTTTCGTACTTTTCTACTATAATTTATCAAATTGCATGTTTTGACAGAGTAGCTTTATTTTATAGTAAAATGTCCTAAATATTTTTCTCCGTGTAGTAAATATAGAAGAAGTATACAAAATTGTATATATTTGTCAAATGGTGTTTTTGCATACTCATAAATATGGCAACAGTGTAAAATGTATTCAAAAGCACCACTTCATATATGGGTTGGTGCTTTTGAATACCGTATGCAAAAGCACCAGGTGT
>JABFQC010003716.1:0-13667 GCA_022817085.1 Psilanteris sp. ZL-2020 | reverse complement strand
AACATTATACTGATTTTGTTATTTGTGTGAGCTGCTTTCACATGGCTGAAGTGTTTAGCTTTGTTTTTTTTTCAAGCAGAAGCCGGCATACGAGTTTCATGGGCCTCTCGTGGGCTCGGAGATGTTTATAAGAAGCCGCAATACGCCGCTGTGTCCCCCCACAACTCTCGTACGTTAGTTTTGTTAGATTTTTACATGAGGGGGGTTGGGGGCGGAGCCCCCCCCCCCCCCACATTCCTACCGGGATGGAGACGAAGTCCGCCCGGGGCGGCCTCCGCTCAAATTTTTGCAAAAAATACATTTCACACTCGTAGCTAGAGCACCCCAAAGTGGCCTGACACTATAACTACCGGCTGCACTAGTTATATATATATATACACTAGTTATATATATATATAATATCATAAATATTTTATTAGAATTAAAGTATTTCAATAGATAATTCATTAATATTTGAATTTAAAGGCAACCATTAATTATTCTAGTTCACAATTTCCTATTTAATATTTAAATGAATTTATTATTAATGTGAAATAATTTCATTTCACGACCAATGTGATTAATTTAGAATATAATGTTTCTTTAACTTATCTTGTAGTATTTCACCTGATTCTCATACATTTTGCAAGAATACGATAGAATCAACGAAATGGATAAATATTTCAAATTATTTTCATTGTTCACTACAAATAAATTTAATTATCATGCAGTATTTTATTTTGTATAAAATATTTTCAATTACTATCATTCTAAAGTATATCTATAATAATTTAACATAATTATTAAAAATGTCAATAAATATGTTTACTAAAATTTGTATAGATGTTTTCGTGAAAGCTTTTAAAAGATATTAAGGTCTTACTTCTGAGGTATTATACGAGAAATATTAATAATTAAATTAAAAACTTTAATGAAGTAAATTTATAATTATTATGATTTTATATTAAAACGCATGGAACCGAATTTATTAGTATGCTTTACTTGTACAATTCAATGAGGTAGTGTGAATGCAGTTATTGCTATTCGATCATAATCTATTATATGATTTTGAGGGTCCTCGATTTTGATGCAAAAATTTTGTAAATTGGGTATGATTAGCCATACAGTGGCCATTATTAAATTTATCCTTACAAACAAGAGACCTGACAAGAAATTTGAAAATACATTAAATAAATATAATTTACGAATAGTAATGAATAATTTCATTCAAATTAAAAATCTTTAAGTCAGGATAATAAATTAGTATCCATTATAATACTTTCAAACGTAAATTAAATTAAAACTTGAATTTATGAAATATAATAAAAAATTAAATATATATATATAAATAATTCACCTTTCCGTACACCTTTAAATACTAAATAAATTAAATTAAAATCCTAATATATATTGCGTTAAACACAAAAAATAATGAAACTGAGAAAATTTTCTTCACAAAATTCTTCACAAAGTTTTATCAATTACAATACAAATTATATTTAATATTAATTAAATTTTACGTTAAAAAAGTTGATCTTTGACCACAGAGTACATCAAAAGTCTCTTATCTCATTTTTCAAGTATCCGCAATGTGTTAAGAGTCATTAAAAAATGAAAGAGCAATTACGTATGACTTTAGCAAGGCGGTCAGAAAGATATATACGTTGCTCGTTGAATCGTGTAATACTTCTCTAAATAATGATTATTCGAGCGGAAGACGGGAGCGAAAACGGTCTTGGATCCTCTGGTCCGTCGAGCTTAAACCCAATCTCTTTAGCACATCGATAATAAATTCTGAATGTGCTTCAATAATCGCTCCACTAGCTATACGATGAGCATCGTGTCCTTTAAATGGCTCGCTTAAAACATAGATGCAGGTGCTACTGCTTGAGCTTTCGAGCTTATGATTAAATCACTAGGAAAAGCAATCGAGCAACAAAAACTGATCATTTTTGTTCATTGCGGTTATTTCTGAATAGCTGCTACCCTAAATTTTACACGATCTTGCCATTACGTAAAAGGGCTACGTAGAAAAAATCCAAGAATTGTGAACGATGGAAGTGAACCGACCGATATCAGGGTATAGAAGTACTTCTGTCTTTGTTTAACTGCTAATAAGAAGCGAGTAGGATTCGTTTGTATTTAATGGTAGATAATTTATTACTATTGCTTATATTTTAATTTTCGACCTAAGGTTAGTAAATCTTGAAAGAATGATGCCAACATAATATTAACTTTTGAATTCATGAAACTTTGGCCGGTAGCCAGATAGTAACAGAAAAAATAGTAGCCAGAAACATTTTTAATGGAATGAAACAATGGAAGTGACTTCTAATTCAGTGGATGGAATGAAACGATATTTTATGAATGCATCATAACAATGAAAATTTATTAAATTTGCAACTCCATCCCCGCGCGCTATCTATTGCTTGTAAATTATTAGACGTTACTTCTGCCGTTTACAGATTGCTTTTTAATAGAACGGCTGTCGCCAGTTGTGTCAAATTATCTGATTCCTCAATTTGCTAAATTGCATTTTTAATATCCGTCTTTCAAATCGAATTGATTGAATTCAGTTTGACAAGGATGACTTCTGTCGGTTCGCTTGATTCAACCGGTTGGTTTTGTTACCCGAGCTTAACGCTCCGTGACTATAGCCAAAATATATCTCTCGGCAGTATAGAATTGGACAAGATTGCGTACTGTTCATCGATGTCTCGATCTCAAGCGACTGTGCGCGGCAAAGTATAGCAATCAAACAAATAGCATATTAAAACATTAACGAGCACAAATGAAGTTGAAATTAAAATTAACATCGAGTGATGCAATATTAATAAACGCACTGCAACGAAAGTTATACCTCGGCGCACAGCATATGGTCCAGAATAAACTCATTTGCCAGTATTAATAGATTCGGTTTAATTACAGACTATGCAATTGAATACAATATCATTTTAACCATAACAATAGTTGTCTCTAAATGCATACAGTTGATCGAAATTTTCCAAATAGTTACAATGGCACCGCAAAGTCATTTGCGGTGATAATATAAATAACGTGACTGTTATGTACGTAATTAGGATTGTTACGATGTAACATGAATTGGGGCTACCAACGTCGATATTGAACAAAGGCATTCAATTTGTTATGTAGGCTGCAGGACCAGTGGCGCCTGACTATTCCATGCGTCCTGTCCTATACACGTGACACGAAGCCAAATCATGCGAAATTGCGATGTAAATGAACTCGTGACGTGAAATATCGGTCGCTGTTTCGCGCGCGACAGAAAAAACGACCGTCCAGGCCATAATCTGATTTGCTAATTTATTTGAATCGGCGACCTTCGCGTACGTTTGCGCCGTAAAATATCGTTAGATTGGCGAATTGACGTCCCAAAATGCAGTTGCATGCGGAAAATAAAACGTTGCACGTCGGGTAACCGTGCAATTCTGCCCGAGTGTTATTCCCAGAGGAAAAACTTCAATCCGAGCGTTGTTAAGGATCTTTAAAAGATCCAGCGCTGACTCCGACGGCTCGTTTCTTCAAAATCAAATCCCGAAAACAATTTAGATAAGCAATTCGAATATACTCGATCGTTCGAATAGGGATTCCGCGCAACTAGACAATGCGATATAATATAATCTATTAGGAAATACTTCAAAATCACAAGTATTGGATCGAAATGGTTTGGATTATGTGACAAATAGTATTCAAACAAAATGGTCGATATATTTACGTTTCTGATAAGGTTCTCCTGGCCGAAATGTGCTGATATTGTAGAAAGATATATGCGCAGAAAAAAATGTCAACTGATGTAGAACAGAATAGGTCTTACAACATTAGACTAGTAGAAATAAAATAAGTAATAAATATAAGTTATCTATCGTGGATAACGTGTATGTACTTATTTTAATATTTATTATTATTTTTATTTAAATACGTATGTACCTACATGTCGAAATGAATGCAATCAAATAAATTGTTGGTCAGAAAAGCGTTGAGAAAAAGGATAACAGTGCTGATTAATTGGACGCATGGAGGACCATTTGCAGTCTTTACAATCGGTGCTTGCAAGGTACTTGTTTCTCGGACGATTGAAACTGCGTCCGACGTCCGATCTTTTGACCAGAGAATATATATAATAAAGAGGGTGACACATAAAAGAGTCCTCGTACGAGACGAGCAAAATGTTGGAGATATACCAGCAAGATAAATGTAAGTGATTGGGCATGAGTCATATAGCCAGCAATTGTACGCTCCATTACGTTTGTTCGCCATTTTCATTCATCGAGATACGCTATCGATATCGAAACTATTCGGACTTTACAATCCGAATTGATCAAATGTGCAATAAATGAATTGTATGATCATACGATTGACATGTGAAACGCGGGCATTCAGACTTGTGCTTAATTATAGATATTGTATCTATTATAGGGATTCGAATTTTGATTTATAGAACTTTTAAAAAACCAAAAAAATACTGATCACCTGTTATCTTCTTTTATACGTAGAAAATTTAATTAATAATAAAAGATGTATAAATAAAAACAAGAAACCCGTAATTTTCCTTAAAAAGTCTACCGATATATTACGAACCTTGTTTTGATGGTTCATATAATTTAGTGTCTAAATGCAATATACATACAAAAGAGTACGCGCCTATTACTATTAGACCCGCCTAAAAAATGCTAATCGCACCGTACACAAAAGAAACGTTTACTTCAAATATTGGCTCATATGCTTTATAGCCATGAAAAATGCTTTAAATGTACACCGAATTATGGTGGAATTTTTTTACATTAAATCAGGCATGAGTCAGAAGCGTCAGATATTCATGATGCATATCGATTCATTCGTCCCATGTATATAAACGTCCCCTGCATCCATATAAGAATGTTATGCATTTCGATATTGGATATTTGGATTGATTTGCTAAAATCACAGATGTCGAGTTGGGATAATACGAGTTTTGAGGCACAAATCACGAGGAGGACACTCTCGGTAATTTGTTCGCAGTCTGTAACAAGGCGTATGCACCCCAACTTGGCAGAAAAATAGATGCTGCTCAGCATTTATGGTCTAACATCTATCAAACCCGGACTGATTAAGGTCGGCCCCAAAACCAAAGTCATACCAAACTGTAATTCGTTTTATTGTCGACTTCGCGGGGAAACCCTTCTTCATTAACGTAAAACGAAACTCTCGTATCTCACGAAACTTTCTTACGAGATACGAGACAGGACTTCAGTTATGATAGGCCGATATTACATTTTTACTTACTCAACACACGTGTTGGGTACATAAAAAATATAGAATTTAATTGCGTAATAACTTCTTATCCATGAATAATGCATGGTTTATGGATTATAAAGCTCAATCAATATTATTGCAACATACGCCATATTAAAATCAAATGTTTGTTATTAATTTTATGATTTGCTTTGATTATATTTATTATTACAAAAGCATTTTTTTAATTATGTTTTTCTTGTAATAAATTTCACTTAACTCATTTATCCGTCAAATATATTTCGATCCATGTATTAGCGCTTTACTTCTCTGCCGCAATTGGCATGAAAAATGAGTACAGTCATGGCTGACAATGCCCCTCATAGATAATGCGAAATTATTATTCTGAATTTCTGTTTAATGCGCAACGGCTTTTTGAAAAACTTTTCGATTCATTTTCATTGGTATCGTTATTTCATTGAATATACGTTGAATGTAGATTGAGTTCGGGACGAAAGTTCTGTATTGGACGAATATAAGTTACATTTAAATTGAACGCAATATATGCGAACAGGCGACGAGATACCGTGCACTAATCGGTTGGTTATAATTGAAAGAAACGACGCCGTTTTCGGGACCGGTGAAGGCTCGTAAATAAAAGCATCGCGTATCGTTCGACAAAGAGAAAAAGAGCAACAATTGAGAATGAATGGGATTAAACGATTAGGGATACTGTCGTGTGAAGTTTTATATAGGATCACTTCGCGATAAACGATCCTATTTTTCTCCGGCTAAATCCTACCTCCTAATTTTGCTAACGTGCAAAAGGACCGCGAGAAAAAAGTCATTGTTTACCAACGCACGAATTATTATCTGCGGATTATGGTTGGAAGCTGATTTAATGCTATTCAATCTACTCCGTTTGAAAATCACCGAGCAGAACAAAACGAACTTGGCAAAAACAAATCGCTGCCATTTTTTGAAACATAAAATTGAATCGCGAATAAAATGACGATTTAGCTGTTGTATAGAATAAAACGTTACCGCAAAAGTCAGCGAAATATTATTACAAATAGCGAGCGCGGTGCACATTAATTCGTAAAATATTGTCTAAATTCTTGAAGCAACATATTCTGCGCATGGATATATGCACAGGAAATGAAACAAACGAGAGTTTCGCAGTGATGCAGCGAGCGTAATCTTGCATTGCGAACTCCGACGAAACTGCAAGTGACTACTGGTTGCATTTCCTTCAACGCCAGATAATTACGTCCTCGAGCAAGATAATCTCGACATTACGCTTCTTTCGTGTATGATTGTACGTATGAAAGAAGCATAATGCTAAGATAATCTTCCTCCCAAATATAATTGTTTCCCAAAACACGTAATAATAAGAGATAATGAAAATGTAACTTTTTTAAATGCATTTATTTAACTTCTATTGTCGAATCAAACATAACATAACGAGAGGCTCTGTGATACGTTGTGAATTTTTATAAAATATTAACGATTGCAATCGACGTGGCTCAATATTTATTATTAATATCCCTTTATATTCCTTGTTTTTGTAGAATAATGACAATTGACAAACGGGAAAAATATAAAACAAAAAATCCGCACATATGCAGAAATATTTATTTGTTTGATGACTTCCCAATTACTATACATACGTCATGACTTGCTGGCAATGTAAACTAAGCAGAATTTCTTATCATAATCGTGGCGAAAAAGTTGCGCGCGTGTGGGTCAGCAATGCGAGCTGACGCAAATAGATTACAAATTACGAGTTACGTCGTACGTCATTGATTGCGACGTTCAGCGCAATCTGTGTCACATCGCTTTTATTCGCGGAGAGTAATTTTTTGGCGAATAAATCTGTAATGATTTCATACTCGTTTGTTATCATTCGTTTTTTCCCGATTTAACGAGTAACGCAACCTGACAATATCAGCGATGAGATGGTCTATTATATATAACTATATCCAGATCAAGCCCCCTTGCTTCGACTTAACGCGCTCGCGTCACACGCCGGCAACGTTTGCAATGCATGACACCCGCGATCTAACTCTTTCGCGAATTTCACGAAGCAATGATGTAAATAACTATAAACGAAAAGTCGCAAAATCGAACGCGAATCGATGCATAGTGAATTTGCATAAATTACACGTCGCGATTCAACGAGAGTGACCTCGCGGAAATAAGATGCTGAATTTGTTGGCGCAAAAATCACGCAGTTATATGAATTTGCGTCAGTTTGCAGAATCGGTGTTAGCTCCGTTCATTAAATGTCTGCCGAAGGTTGCGCGCGTAAATCTAATCATCCGCCAACGTTATATCGACATTGCTACGCAACCGTCTAAGCGTTCGGCTCGTCCGGAAAGTACCAGAATTGTTCGGTTTAACTTAACCAATTATAGACACCGTAAAATCACGTGAACCGTGAAGATAGAATAAAGACTCAACCCAGTGCAAATTTCGTCCCGATTGATACGCTGTTACAATAGAAATCGTTAAATCTGCCTTCCTTTGACTGAAACATCGTATAAAGTCGCGGAGCACAATAGGCTTTATCATAAGCAACCGAAAATCAAACAAGACGATGCAATTATAATCGCCGCATAGATTATAACACGCAATCTGGTTTCACCCGGTCAGCAAGCAGAAACCAAAAATAATCAACGACAATCAACAATTTAAATCCGTGGTAAACTGCGAATAACTTTCAACAACAGATACGTCACTGTATCGCGTTCGACCAGTATAATTCATGGCGCCTTTATGTGTTCCAAGTTGTTTGCATCTCATCAAAGCAGCAGCATGGTGATTGCTGCGTAGTCTCATGGTTATAGTGGTTTCATTATAAATCAGGACAATGCATATGAACACAACAATATTGTCTTACGACAAGTTCTGTATTAAGCAGGAATAGATGAACGTTAATAGTTAACTGAAATTTTACTTTGCGCTCAATTTATTGACAAACTCGGTGCAAATTAAACAAATTGTGTGCGGACTAAGGCTTGCGTCGCAAGAAATAATAAATATTTAAACTCTTGGTTAATGATAAAATTATGTTATACATTTTCGGTCGTAGTATTCTCGAACAGAACGTTTCATTTTTCGTTTGTGATATTGCGTTTTTCATCTCGTAATGTAAGTGTCTGGTTTTATGCTCTGCTCGTTAGAATACTTAATATATTTTGTAAGTGTTTAACTTGCCAAAGTTCATTATGCTAGCACAAATAACGTTTGTGTTGTATAAATGTAATATACCGGGTTTGTCTTTGAAAGGATTCTAAACAGGTCAAATTTGGTAGCGTCTTTATTTAATTATTAAAATGAATGCCAACGTAAAAATAATTAAATAAAGTTAACCGCAAATTTAAGGATTTATAATTTTTGATAATTATTTGTATATTAATGAGCTTATTGTTGAATTTCATTTTTGTAGGCTTTGACGTAATTTGTGTTATTGTTGAAATAATATTGTGGTCCTTTGCGTGCAGCAGCCCCAAGCATTGTTTCTTTTGCTTCATAGTAAACACCGTGCAAAATGTATAATACATCATATATGATATAAAGTTTGCATACATGTTATTCCAGTATTAATTTAAATGCAGAATTTGTTAATAATTTAAATTCACGAACGGGATTATGATAATTGATGGCAGTGAATGAAAAATTAATGATAAATTTGAACGAATTATGCAATTGGAATTATTTTTAAACAATATGTATGTTGTATAAATTATATGTATATTAAAACATACTACGATGTGTCACAATACATTATAATATACTTTTTATAAAGGTTATAAAAAAACCTATCAATACATATGATGATTAAGTGGATATTTACTATAAGAAAAAGACAATATTCTAAAAAAATTATACAATATAAACATGTCAGTGTCGCCTATTATAACCTTATAAATAAAAATTAAAATAAGAATTATCCGAAGCAAATTTAACTGATTTATTTTGATTTATGTTAACACACGTGGGAATGACATTTTATAAAATTATAAAATTAGAATGAAATTAAACTTCAAACACTGTATGCACCATATCAATGTTTCATAAACGATTATACATTAAACATTTAAGAATATTATATTTTTAATCTAAAATTTATATATTTCGTTTTTCTTTTCATTTAATTTAATATATTTTTTATTTAATTTTATTAATAATGCATATCTCGTTTGCTTATAACTTTCTATACTCATTGAATATATTTTCTAAAATTGATATAAAAATATTAACATTCGTATGAATTTTAAGCATCGTTGAAGCGTAATGCCAAAATAACTATTTCTAACAGTACTGCGACAATTTAAAATTACTTGTGCATTTTTATGGTTTTGTCATAGTCCACGCTGACGGACATCTGATACACATCGCGAAGAACTTTCTCGACGGATTTGCCATATCATATGTATATGCTTTTAGTACTTGCATTTGTATTTGTGATGATTTGTAAACTCAGTTCAAAGCACGCAAATCCCTCGTCGTACGTTGTAACATTCTGATACAGAATATCATTTCAAATCTATCCAGTTGGAATGGAGTAATTAACAAACTTCAAGTTTAAAATCTATTCTTCTTATAACGTTCCATATAAAATGTTTGTTCTTAATAATCATTTAAACATACCCTTACACTACGAATAGAAATATCTTATTTTTCTAGATATCTAAAAATCTAGATATTTTTAGGGTTAAAAACTAAGTATTGTGTAATTTATAAAATATATGAATATATATAAGTATGCGCTATATATATATATAACAATGTATTTAGTTTGATTACATTTCTATAAAACATGTACTTATATATTAACAAAAAAAGAACAGAAAATTAAGTTTATTTCTAGTAGCTTTAAAATATTGTTGTTTCTAAGTTTGCAACAAAATTTGATGTTATTTCTATTTACTAAAACTTGGCACGAATTATACTAACCCTTAGTCATCTGTCGATAACAATTGTACGCTTAGCTGCGAAGCCCTATTTGTGACGATCGAACGAATTTTGTTTAAACATTTGAAAGGTATCTAACCAAAAGGTAAAGTTTGAAAATGAAATTCTAGAAGTAAGGAAATTATTTAGAATGAACGTTAAAATATAGTAGGTTAAAATAAACTTCAGTAACAAACTTGTGTTAAAAAATATTTGCTCATTCTCTGATTATAGTTCTAATTTAATTGTTACAATTCCAAAGTTATAAATAATAGTTGAAATTTAATATCATTTTAACCAAATCTTAAAAGAAAAATCAATTAAATAATAAAATAATCAACATAAAAACATTCGTTTAATCGTCCATAATAATAAAAAATAACTTTATATTACTCGACCCATCTCCAAATCAAATTAACAAAATCTGCAACTCTGCCAACGTGCGAGACTGCGCCACCCGCATATCGAACAATTCAACCCGTCCGTTTTACTATAATATTTACCAGTCACTAATTCCGTTTTCCAGCACCCATCCATCCCCACCGTGAATAATTACAAACAAATATACGTATATATTTGTACGGAAAGGCGCCCTTGCATAACCCCGACATTTAGAAACAATGTCCACCGCGCCCGCACCCAAGTTAGCGGTGAACTATTCGCGCCGTAAAAACAAAAATCAGTGATCTACAAGCGACAAACCAAAAGCGCATTTGTCCATCGACTGGTTTAATCGTTTTAAGTGTTTGTAATTCGCAGAGCTCGTAAAACAGGGTATAATCTAACTGCATGAATGAATCGTTCAGATGCACATAAATGTCGGCATACGCGGGAAAGCGACACAAAAAAGCGTGTATTATTGGGAGTCCTGCAAACTGATATTGTGCGTCCAGACGGACGATCATATTAATCCCAGGACTGTCGCGCATCAATCAGCTCGACCAGGCAGCCACGGTTTTAATTCGAAAACGTTTAATAGTTAGCGTAAAACTGTTAACTCGCGTAAATTGAATTTCAGAATTGATATTACACTCTGGCGTGTAATTATTGATGCGTTAGTATTGTTCGGCGCGGCGTTAACTAATTATCTCGTCAGCGTGCTTGTCGTCAGTGCGGTATCCTAGTCGTCATCCTCGCCGACGTCGCAGTCGTCAATAAGCAATAGAACAAGCGAATCACAATCCTGGGAAAGTCGCACATGCTCTCCATTTAGAAGCGCTACAATGATGGAAATAGTTCCACTCAGTAACCGAATTTCAATTAGTCTTACATTCGCGTGCGCAGTCTTTGTACAAAAATAAACAACAACGAAAAAGGAATATATTTACCAGTGATGTATATATATATATATATATATATGCAAACAATTTTTTGGAATATGCTTTACGACCGTGTTGACACGAACGTATCGCTCGCAGTGAGCTTTTTTGTCCGCTATTTGTTTAACCCTTTCGGTCCCACCGAGAAAGAATGAAAGGGCGAAAGGGAGAGAGAGAGAGAGAGAGAGAGAGAGAGAAAGTGAATTTATAATTGTGGCGATGCTTATGTGAGATTTAACTACAATTACGTCATTGGGAATGAGAATAATTAGGAGACGAGTCGTAATCAGCAGTTCTTCTGTTTTTTTTAATTAATTTGAGCTTTTGAATTCCACACGACAGTGACGTTCATCAACATAAACAAAAATGATTATGCGTTAATTTGTAAGCCAGTCACGAGTTCCTATGTACTATCTACGCCGGCATTATCAAAGAGAATGCCTTAAACTAAAATTACGAATTTACTAGCTAAATTGCAAATGGTATTAATAAATAATAATGTTTTGTTAAGAATACTTCGTTAGTTTACTTTTGCGTTTTAAATTAATCATATTGAAGGATTCGGCGAGCAAAATAATGATCGTGCAAGCGCGCCAAATGTAAAATGGGAAGCGTGGAGAACGTTATTACAAATGCAAATTACCGCGTCCTTATTGCCAAGTTGACATGTTAAGTCACGTGAACTGCAAAAATATTAATTAATTAAAGCGCAATTGTATGCCTAATTTAGAATGAATTGATTATATAACCGACCAGGTGAACCGATTGCACCAAATATTTCGCCAAATACAGTACAAAGTTGGACTTTATTTTAACCTATAAATAGTAAGCTTTCGGCGTCCTTGTCTGAGTCGCATCAATCGCCTAAGATGTCTTTGTCTCCGGGTAAAAACATAAACCCAGTCACCCCGCGTAACTTTATGGGTTAGAAGGGAATAAATATTACATGCAAATCCATCCAACATTTAATTGCTATTGTAGTTGTAAATTATTGTAATTTATTTGAGTTCAACAATAATTTATTTGAGTTTAACAATAACAAATGAAAATTATAAAATAAAGTAATAATAAAAAAATGACAACGATATTTGTTCGATTAATAATTATCACGATAAATATGTATTTGCTTCATTGATTAACATAATAAACACAAAATGTATAATAATGCTAATAATACTAGTAATAATAATAATAACAATAATTACAATAATAATAAATAATGACATATGTATGTGTGTGCGATACATCATGTTATATCTCGTAAAATTAACTTTTAAAGCATATTAATAACAATATATTGTCGGGCAAGATCATTTCTTAAAGTTTGCAACTTCATTTAGTTATTTGAATAGGTTAAACCTGTTTTGTTTACAACAGCGGAATCATAATATGCTGTTTTGTAACAGGTCAACTTTATTATTGTTTCAAAAACTAATCAACTATGACATAATATACCTGACTCGGTGTTATCAATGACAAAGTTACAATATAGTACAAAACGATCTTTTGTACATATATTTACTAGTTTATTAAGTTGTTACAAACAAAACTATCGACATTACGAAATATTAAATACATAAAATGAAGGTATTTGTTCCAGTTTTGTTTCTATGAATTTAATCATATTTCTATGTCTCATATAATATATATTAATAAATTTGTTTTTAATCAAAACTTAAGACATTACATAATAATTAATAAAATAATTAAAAAATTCATTTATATGTTTAAATTTGTATATAAAATACTTATTTCATTGCCCAAACGTAATTGCTATAGATTCAGAGTATAATATATATATATATATATATATATATATGTTGAATGGAATAATTATTTTTGTTTTACATTAATTTCATTCATTGTCTGATTTTAAGAGAATGATATTTAACTACAATAATGAATGTTGATATTTAAATATTCATCTGTTGACTCAATTCGTTTTATAGGTGATAAATAACGAATTGAATTACTACAGATTAAAAATTTAAGTCACAAAAATTGTATTTTTTTTTTTTTTTTGAAAAAAATATTTTTTTATAATAAAAATAATTTATATAAGTGCACTTATTTTGAAACGGAATTTCAAAAACTTGTTAGTCAAAAATACATAAAAAAATAATACCATAAATTTAAATTTTTTATTTAAATAATTATATTCGAATAACAGAATAATTA
>JABFQC010003715.1:0-13668 GCA_022817085.1 Psilanteris sp. ZL-2020 | reverse complement strand
GGTGTTTTAATATGACAAAGTGTTTGAATATGGAGTTTTTTTCGGTATAAAATGTATAAAATAAAATTATTTTTTAATTATTTTTATTTTAAACCATACATTATTTTCCTACGTCGTTTCCCACGTCGTTTCCTACGCCAAATCCTTACGTCGTTTCCAACGTTATTTCCCACGTCATTTCCTACGTTGGTTTTTTCGACTGGGTAATAACATTCTGTACGACCGATGGCAATTGAACGCATAACCTTCAACGTACGAGTTCAAGACATATCCACGTGGCCAACGCGTCTACTTGAAAGAATAGTTATTTTGAAGAGTAATGAACTGCAATTCGTAATATATTAATATGAAGATAATTTTAATTAACTAATACACTTTAACAAAATAAATGTAATTTAATATGTGTTTGTAATTAATTGATTACATTGACTACGTATATACGGCCTTCTATCAGTAAATTAAATAATATTTTTTATATCACAAAATGCAGCTTATTACTCTTCGAAATAACTAAACTTTCAAGTAGACGCGTTGGCCACGTGGATACACTCTAAGAAATTTAAATTCTGTAATAGAAATATATTCATTCTTCGGACAATAAGTTTAGTATATCGGTCTAAAGATACTTTCATGCTGTAAGAGCATGAAAATTGGTTAACAGAGTTCGCTTATCGATTCTATAAGTTTGACAGTTTGTTGGTTATGTTACATTTTTACAAAATAAAACATAACAGAAGTATTTTCATTCTCTCATAGCATGAAAATTATACTGATCAAATATCAAACTGATATTCATGCTCTCAAAGCATGATTCCGATTCTCATAACATGACTGTTCTTAGAGTGTATGTCTTGAACCCGTACGGTGAAGGTCATGCGTTCAATTCCCATCGGTCGTACAGGATATTATTAAACATGATTACAATTTGTTTTATTTATATAAACATTTTTTTTTGTTATTATTTGTAAGGTTCCTGGAACGTTACGTAACATTCCTGTAACGTAACATAATTTTTCAATCATAGGTTAATTGTAACGTTCCTGCAACCTTTTGTGACGTTCCACGAACGTAACATGTAACGTACCTGTTACTTTCCACCAACGAGTTTCAAGCGGACATTCGGAAGTACCAGTAACATGTCGGGAACGTAACTAAGGTTACTGCGATGTTACAGGAACGTGTTTGCTGAAATTTTGTAACGTTACAGTGACGTTCCCTAAACGTAACTGTTCTGTGCGGGTAGGAATCAAGTAGAAGTTTAGTCAAAAGTTGCAGTAATGAAAATTCGAACCCCGTCATACTTATACAAATCTGTAAAAATCATATCTATAATCAAAACATTTAACCACTGAGCTAGTAGTATGTTTATCAACATATACTGTTTATATAAATTTAAGCAGTTGCTTAAGTACTTTTTCCACACAAAATTAGTAAACAAAATCACAATAAGATTAAACAATTTTTTAGACAAAATGATTTTCTCGAGTTTACTGTCTAATTTTCTTAGTAATTTTTACTGAATATTTTTTGCGTGTACATCAAATATAATATCGGTTTAGTATGCCATATGTCATTTGAGTTCCTACATGAGATTCATAAATAGGAATCCTATATCAATGTTTTCAGCAGGGATATCTAATATGTATTATATATAGGCAAAGAAATTTAGCAGGGAATATAAATAAGAATCCACAAATGAATTTGTCCAAAAAAACAGAAAAGAATTATACATTCCTTCCTGAAATGAGTGGTCGGATTTGAACATTACGTCGTGTCTAAATTGAAATTTTAAAATTGGCATTGTCAAACGATTGCCGTAAAGTTTTCTCTGATCATGAAAATAATGATAATCGTCTTGTGGGATTATGTTTCGACAGCCGTCATATAATGCGCTTTATTTTGAAAAATTCAAATAAATAATGTAATCAAATTTGTCAAATATTTCACGTTGGATAAATTCCAGATAATAAAGTTTTAGTTTTACTTGTTTAATTATTATTAATAATACAAATGCAAAAATTAAATTTAATAGCTCGTTTGCCGCCGCTCACGCGTTCATTTCTCGGTCAAATATGTAACAATTTATTTTATTTTTATAACACTAATTACGCGCACGCTCATTTTCCTAATTTATTATTTGTTATTTTTCAAACTAAATAATTATTACATATCTAATCTAATCTAAAATAAAAATTCTAAACCATTGTATTGTATATTACTATTAAATATATTTCATATTCTTTAACTACTTAACAATAATAATAACTTTCCTGTTACAATAATTCTTATGGTGTCATATTTTTTTATTTCTACTTTTATACATAAACATCCAAAGTATTTACATTTCTGCACTCATTAAATATATATCCTCTGCACATTTACATGTTTTTATTCCATAATCAATCAATTAAATCAATAAAATTTCTATTAATACAATTATAATAAGAATGTATTTATATAATAAAAATGACAAAATTTAGTCAAAAATAACTTGATTAAATTTAAAATTATTTGCTTACAATAAATATTATATTTAATTTTGATTTATGGTATTATTATTAAGAGTGTAAATATTTTATATCACGCCATAAACTAACGCCATTGTTAGTTTTATTATAAAATATTACAATTTACCTGCAGCGTTAATAGCTGAAATTGAAATAAGACCGAGTATTAAATGAACAGACTATATACTTTTTTTATAAGCTACCTAGCAACCGAAAATCTATATGAAACAATTAAAGTAATAAATAGTTTTAAATTGCGTTAGTGTTCTATGAATAGGGTTCATTTACGATTTAAAACATTGATCAAATCCTGTTATATCGCTTTGTTTGTAACTATAATAAACCCAGCAAATTAATTAACACATTAGCTTTAATCTAATGAAATAAATATATTCATTGAATGATATCAGTATACCAAACGCAATTTAACTAGTCGTGAAGTCCAATGCTTTTAATTAAATTAAAAGTTAATCGTTTATTTAGATTCAAAATTTAAAGATAATTTTTTCGATTCAAATAAGAATTAATGCGTACAAACTAATCTTCATAATTTGTCATAATTACAATAAGAAATTGTTCATTTACAATTAGAATCAATTTAATTAAATTATCTACTTTAGAGTAGATGATATGAAACGATTAAATATTATTCAATAAGTATAACTTAAATTGTTATTTGGACACTTACGCAATTTAAATTATGATACTTGAATCGGATCTTATTATTCTTCAAATAGAATCAAATTGATTTTCGGTTGCTGGGTAATAAATTCGTATTAACCTGTATATAATACTTTTTATATTAATTTAAACTTTAGCTTTAATTTGATTAAGGTCCTTATTTTCATTATATAAACTCGCGGTCTTCGTTTGGTACTTCTATAATTTTGTTATAATTAAACGTTTTTTTTCCTTAAAAAAATATATATTTAATAATAAGTATAATAATAATAATAATATAATAATAACATAATAAAATTGTGTTAATGTAACTATTAAATATTAAGCTTTATTATTATAGTAATGAAATTATAAGACGAAAGCTGTTTAGTAGAGAATTTTGTTAACAAAAATTTACTTATTGATAATATGAATGATTTATATTAGAAACTTTCACGAGCCCTATAATAGTCCGTATTGTGAGTTCTACGTGAAGTTTACGTGGCTGCCCCTTACATTATAATACGTGGCAAATACGGAATTTATATACGTAATGGAAAATATCGAAAAATTTCGAATACTCGTATGAATTCTTGTTGATCAAATATTAGTGTATGAATATGTCTACAGCAATTAAAATATATGTTTCATGTTTTATTCACATCTTATATATATCTCTATGTATTTCACAATGATTTTATCAATTCATTTATTGGTTCATTACAATATCTCGTCATATAATTATTCAATTATGCTAAAGAAAAATATTTTATTTTTTGAAACTTGTAATTTTTTGCATTAATTTTGGTATGATTTGATATATAAATATATAATTTTATGTTGTTAAATTGTAAAATATATATTAATTTACTTAATGTTATAACACTATTCTTAATATTCATAGCCGTTTGTGAAGATTTTTGGGAAAAAAAAATAAATAAATTATTGTACATAACAATAAGGAGGTGCTCGCCGTAAAAAATATGCAAATTATACAAATTAGAATACACAATATTTTTACTTAAAATTTACATAAAATTATATGTAATTTTGTAAAACAATAATTTATCATTAAATTATTTCAAACTAAATATATTTGTGTCCTAAACAGTGATCCGCGGTGCAATACAAAATATTAAAAGTTTTGCTCTATCTAACAAATTGTTGTATATTATTACATATATTTGTAATAATATGATAATTTAATATTATTTTTCTTTACATTCTGACTTTACTTTTATAAACTTATTTACATATTTACAACTCACGTATATTCTGTTCATTTATAATATATATATCAATAAATAAACTGGCAAATTAGATAGAGACAATTTGTAATTGTCAATTAGTTTTGACGCGCGAAGAAGCGCGAAGTTACAGACGCCCTCTCACGGTAGGTCGAATGTGACCGAGTGATTACGAATCTCACCGAGCGTCTCGGTGGTCTCACGATCTCAGTTGCGGTTCGTTCGCCATTTTCTCGAGAGTAAGTGCAACTGCGGTCGCCCGAAAGCGTCGTGTTTTTGCCACGCCACGGCTGTTGGTCGAGCCGTCGTCGAGATCAGAATTCCGCGTGTTCCCGTGTAAGATCTCGCGCGCTCACCAAATGGCGTGCTTGAACACGCTTAAACAAGAAATTAAAACCCTCGAAAGCGTCTTCCCGAAGAGCCATGAGAGGTTTCAGATTATGTCCGCGAGTGTCGATGAGCTCAGCTGTAGGTTCGTCGGAAAAAATGGCAAGAAGTACGAGATTCACGCAAACATCACAGTAAGTTAAATACTTCGGATGCAAGGTGCTTCGCGTTCTCGGACGCTGTGATTCATGATAAGCGCGCTTCCAAAATCGGGGGTTGCATTTTTTATTAATTCACACGATGACTATGGCGGGCAGGGGCGTGAGGGGGGAGACCGAAAGGAAAGGGCACGGACAAAGAAACAATAACAATCGTTGGTGTCGTTCTCACCGAATTCGATCACTGAATTCAATTATTCGAGACCTCGCAAAAGTTCGCTTTTTTAGGTTAGTTGCTAGGTTTCACGCTGCGTTTTAAGCATATGTTCCCAGTGATTTTGATGTGTTGTGCATCACAACATAGACAACAACATGCCGTTCTTTATTGCCACTGAGCTTATTTTGCATAAGGCTCTTTTCAATAATAGAGATAGGATGTCTGAGAATTGCATTGACAAATATTAAGCATCGTATCATTCTGTTTTTAATTGTATATACACAATATATTACATCCTTTGGATATTGGCATTGACGCAATCCACTATTTCCAGATTGTGTATAATTAATATTCATATTCGTTTTAAATAATCCGAAGAATTTTGTTATGTGTCAGATGCTTCATAAATTAAATATCTTATAGTAGTAAAGATTATGTACAAATATTACTCGTAAAACTTTTTTATATTTAGATTTATGTTTATCTACAATTTATAAACTAAAACTAAACAATTGAATTCATAATATATAAAATAATATAATAATAATTATTTAATGTGTTGCGTGTATGTTAAATGTTTCTATTATTTGTTGATTAAAAGTATATTAAAATATGTCATTTAATTATGGTTAATAATAATTAATTATAACATTCGTTGTTTAGGAAACTTATCCTTCCACACCACCAGTTTGGTTTGCTGAATCTGAAGAAACAAGTGTGACAAATGCAGTACAAATTCTAAGCAACACAACGGGTAGTGATAACCATGTTATTAACCAAGTAGGCATTTTACTGAAAGAATTATGCCGCTTACATTCATTACCAGAACCACCTGATGTTGAAAGACTCAGAACTGCATTAGATCCACTACGTTTGGGCGGTGCTGCTGCTGCCTCTATTCCTCAGAGAATGGAGTCTGAAGACACAGAAGATATTGACGATGAAGAAGACAGTGAAACTGAGGAAGACCTTCATTTAGATATGGACGAAAGTGAGGCAAATGCTAAGAGTAAGGTAAAGTAGATTTAAAAACAATAATAGTAAAACATGAAGACAACACTAACATTTGTTTGTAGTATTCAATGATACTTTTTAGCTTTCTTGTGATATCAAAACTATTGATTATAATAAATATTAAAATTGTTGAACAAAGATCAACTAAAGATACTTAATTTTTCACATAGCTAAATATGGAAAATTATATAAAAGTTTCAGAAAATATTAATCTATAGTAAATGTTATAAAAAGCAAACAAATTGGAATGAAGTTTATATATTAAATAATTATTTAAATAACAATGTACCATATTTTGATTTATAATGATTTGTTCTTTGGTAGATATTAAAATATTTTGAAATAATCTATTTTGTATAAATAATTATTACTTATTATTAAAAATTATTACTTGAAAAGTTAAAGAAATTTTATTGTTACTTACTATATTTGTAATATATTTACTATATAATATAATAAATCATTTATTTAGTTTATTTATAAACAAAAAATTATAATGATATATTTTTTTAAAAACCTTTTTGTTAATGCAATCTAGAAAAATTCAACTTTAAACTTATAATATACTTCTGAACATTTTTTATTTCATGTAAAATTAGTAATAATGTTTATTCTAACAATATTTTAAAAATTGTTTTGTATCATAAGTTTATGTTTATACTGATTTGGTTACTTATTGAGATGACTGAATATTACTAATATAATACAATTTTTAGACAATTTTAAAATTATAATATTTTATATATATTGTGTATGCACTTGTTGCAGATTGTACTTAAATTATTTCAATAGGCATTATATTTGTTTTGGAATAAACAGTATACAATTGTTATAATGATTTAACATTATATCACACAACATTGTCTTGTAAGCTCAAAAATATCTTTGATTGCATTTTATCTGTTTTAATTTTTACCCTTTTTACAAAAATATTATTAGAATTGTTTACAATTATCAAAATATATAAATTATACATGTATTTATTTAATGTTAATGAAAGTTTATATACATATTAATTTAAAGTTCATATTTTTATATCTTCTTGTTATAGATTGATTTTAATTTAATTTTATAAATAAAATAATATAAAATAAATTAGTACCAGAAGTATAGCTGCATTTAAATAATAAATGTTTATAACATGTTTTAATTTAATAATATCAGAAGTAAAAAATTATTTATAATATTTTGTTCTTTAATAAAAGAATTCAGTTTATAATATTTATGTTAAATTTCTCAAACTAGAAATACTTATACAAATTCACAAGGTTAACTTAGCTCTTATATAAATAAGAATTGTCTTTTAAAGTAAATTATTGTAGAATTTATGTTTATAGCGGTTGAAAGATATTTTCTTTAAATGATTATGTATTTTAAATAGATAAAAGGTCAATAGATATAATAGATAGTAGATAATACCAGTGAAATTAACAAGGGTTTGAATATGTTTATCTTAAATACTTGAATTAATTAGTTAGTAATTTCTTTTTATGTTGTAAAAACATTTTTCATTTAGTATTTCAAAATAATAATAATAATATATCATTATTTATGTAAAATCCAAATACTTTTTGTTATTCTATCAAATAGTGAATTAAATATGTAGCTTTTGGTTATATGAAGTTGGATAACTATTGGGCATTTTAACTAAGTATGTATTACTTCAAAATTGTTTGAAAAA
Source organism: Psilanteris sp. ZL-2020 (assembly GCA_022817085.1). Lineage (NCBI taxonomy): Eukaryota > Metazoa > Arthropoda > Insecta > Hymenoptera > Scelionidae > Psilanteris > Psilanteris sp. ZL-2020. The sequence continues at coordinate 5,857 of JABFQC010003715.1, read as the reverse complement.
AATTAAATCTGATTTAATTTACTTACTATTAATTGGCTGAAATCATTGCATATACCAGATTTTCTTATAACCTTCACTCCCTTCAACTTTTTTTTTTGAAATATTGATAAAATTTACACATGAGATCATAAAACCTTACCTTAAAACTATTGGAACTTATACATAATGGTAGAGTCTTATGTTGTTATATTTATAACCTTAAAACAACCACTTGCAATATGATTTATGCAGTACTTTTACATTGTTGCTATTTGAATTTTAAATAAATTTGATTAAAAATTAATGTTATATTTTTGTATACTATAATATTATATTATATTAATATTTTGTATATAATATTAATGTTGTAAACATACACTTATTTTTTATATATATATATTTTTTAAAAATAAACAAAACATTTATAAATGTATAATTTTATTTAAATTTAATAAGTGTATAACAATGAATTTAAGATGTCATTATTTTTATTTTTTTTACAATTAAAATTAATGTTATTAATTAGACATACATATTTTTCAGGGTGAGGAAATGGCTTTAGAACACATTGCAACTTTAGAAAGGTTGAGACAAAACCAGAGGCAGGATTATTTAAAAGGATCTGTCTCTGGAAGTGTTCAAGCTACAGACAGACTAATGAAAGAATTGCGAGACATCTATAGGAGTGAAAGTTTTAAGAAAGGTAAATAAACAAATAAATATATAATTATGTTAATTGTATAATTTTATATAATATACATTTTATTACTCTTTAAATATTATGTTTTATGATTTCATAAATATAATTATATAATATTTTTAGGGATGTATAGCATAGAATTGGTGAATGATAGTCTTTATGAGTGGAATATCAGGCTAATGTGTGTAGATCCAGATTCACCTCTTCACAATGATCTTGTACTTTTGAAAGAGAAAGAAGGAAAAGATTGTATTCTTCTTAACATGATTTTTAAAGTAAAATATTTCTACATTCATTATTTATGCATAAATTGTATTTATGTTAGTTAATATTATTTTAATTAAATTAATTTTAAACTTATAGGAAGCATACCCTTTTGAACCTCCATTTGTAAGAGTAGTGCATCCTATAATATCTGGTGGATATGTGTTACTGGGTGGCGCTATCTGTATGGAACTTCTTACAAAACAAGGTTGGAGTTCTGCCTACACCGTCGAAGCAGTAATTATGCAAATTTCTGCAACTCTAGTTAAAGGCAAAGCCCGTATACAATTTCAAGGGAGTGGAGGCAGTGGTAAAGTGTGTAGCGGCCAAGGACAGTATAGTCTCGCACGTGCACAACAATCTTTCAAATCACTTGTTCAAATCCATGAGAAAAGTGGTAATTATTTTACTTTCTTTAGATGACATTTATAATTATTAGTTTAAATTAAAAAATGTTTACATTTTTCAAGTAATTATTATATATTAATAACACTAAAAAAGTATTATTTGTGTGAAAATATAAGACCAAATTTTGTTTTTATGTAATATGATAATTAAAGTTACAATAGAATTAACCATAAAATGAGTTTATTTTTAGAGAATTATTTATGACTGATAGTGAATGAAGTAATTGTCATTGCGTTAAATATAATTCTGTTATGAATTTACATGACTGAATAATATATAGTTATACACAACAGAAAAAATTGACAATAATTTATCCGTTTTTTTGTTAATGTATATTTTAAAATATAATATAGTTTTTTTATTTTTATACCTTTTATGATTTATATATAATACATGTTTATTATATATTTATATTCTGACTGACTATTCAATTTATTACAGTATTATGTTAATGTTATTATTATTATTTTGTTAAATAATGACTTACATTAAATAATATTTTTTCATCGTATATTATAAATTTCTTTCGGAATTAATTAAATAATTAATTTTCAATTAGTGTGTATTTTTAGTTTAAATTTCATTAAAAAGTAAAAAGTTAATACAAAAAGTATTAATATTAATATAAAAATATATTAAAATAATATAATATTTGCAATAGATAATGTTTAATTGATTATTCATATTAATTATTAACACATTAGAATATTATAGGTAGAAACTTAGTTTTAAATTAATTTGTAATATAATATCATTTGCTAAATAGTTTTTAACATTTTATTGCTAACTTTATTAGTACTTTTTATAAAAGTTAATTTATAATTCTGTTTACTTGGACATTCAAAGCACATCATATATTTTAGATATAAATTTCTCGTATTTCTACATTAAAATACTGCATATAATATTTTATAAAATATATCAATATAAGTGTAAATTATTATTTATTATACTATTGCATATACTCATAAGATAAGATAACTCTTTTAAAACTAATAATAATAATTCAAATAAAAAATATTTACAACTGGAAAATGTCTGAAACATATATGTAAATTTTAATATTTTAAAAAAAATATTTCAAATATAAATTAAATAAAAAATATATAACAATATTTATATATATTTTTTATACATTATTAAATAAAAATAGTATGATTACATGTAATAAAACATTACATAACGTTTAAATTCTGTTTTAGGTTGGTTTACACCTCCAAAAGAGGACGGCTAATGGTTCACCAATTACAAATAATGTCTACGATTCGTGCTTACAGCTGAAACTTTTGTTCGGTGTGTGTCCAAAAATTATAGTTAAAATAATAATTTGATACACGAACAACGTTTATTGACTAGGTACAATCAGAACTAAATTTAATCTATCTTTTATTTCTTTGGATGCTAAAAAAAAGGCTACCATGCACAAAAACAAACAAAAGGATAATAATTTAATTGGAAAACTTATCTTGCGCACACACGTACAACTACAGTACACATAAACACACACACACATACACACAAACAAACAATCAAATTCCGATAAAAATGTAATTAAAAAAAGTTCTAAAAGTTCACAAGAAGAAATCCCACCAACAATTTGTCGCAATCGGTTTCCGTACAACAATTTTATATGAAGGATCTATTCGAAATATTTTTTGCAAACTGAACAAATATTATGCAATGTTCAGTGCATTGAGAAAGCAATTATTCATTGAAAACGTAATTTTAATTACGATGAATGAGAATTGAACATGTTGTTACTTCCTGTTAATGTCTGGGAATAAGACCCAGCTTTTTCACTGTTTTCGTGGTTCCGGGCATGGTTCCCTTTCTCGTTTCTTGTCTAATATAAGTTCTACCCGAAACTTCAAAGTGCACTTTCGAATGACGAAGTAGCTCTGTCTGTATTCACATATTTTTCTGTAATGAATAAAAAAAAAGAAAACCGATAAAGTTGAAAAAGCTGAAACAAGAGGGAGAAACAATTGTATATATGAAACGCGCGTTTCAACAAACCAAGCGGATTTCTTGGGTCGTTTGTTCGTAGTGATATTCATCTGATTCTGGAACGAACCTATCATAGAATTTGTTTAACGTGGAAGATGATTTGGATTTTTTATTTTGTCATATTTCAAAAGTTTCAATTTTAAATATATACATATAAAATTAATATAATGGCTTAAATGGCAATAGTTTTTGGTAATTTAAAATTATTTATTATGGTTTATATACATATTTGATTCGACTAAATAACATCTCATTTAATTAAATATATACATTAACGATTATAAATATATTATACTTATATATATATATATATATATATATATATATATATATATATACAAAAGAATGAAATAGAATTTTCTGTACAAAATGAACATAAATTTATTTATTGCGGAGAATTTTATTATTTTTTCTTTTGAAGTACGTGTATTAATAATTCCATTAGAAATTATTTTATAAAGTTTACTTTTGATTGAATAATCGTGACTGGATAATAGATTTATTTAATCAATATGATTTATATCTACATTCCACATATGGTTCCGTTCTTTTGTTTCAATGTTTTTATCACCACACTCAAATTTTTCCCGCCATCATTTTCCACGATTTGTACAGACTTTTTTAAACCGATTTTTCGAATAGTGTCACATAATTGTCATTATGCGGAATTTTATTTTAATATAAGAAACAGATCGAAGCAATGATCAAAAGTCACTGAGTCGTTTAAATACTTTTATATATGAAGCAAATTCAATGGGAATATCATCTGCAATCGGTTGTATTTAACACATGTAATAAGATTAATGTGTTTAATTAAAAATGAATCGTGTTTGAACGATCTTTGTCATTTGATCCGTGTTTTCCATCGTCGTACGTAATGTAATAATGGAAATAGCGTATGTATTTAATAAACGAAAGCATATCGAATTCCAAAACCGAATTCGTTAGCTAAGAATGTAACGAAAAAACTGGAGAAAACAAAATAAAATGAAGCGCTAAAATAAACGCGTGCATTGTTTTACGCACACGAAAAAGAAAAGAAAACAATAGGAAAATATTCTCGCTAGGAACCAACGTACTTCATTCAAAGAGAGCCTCTCGACTCGCGTGATTTGTAACGTTACGTGAGCCCACAATTTTCATGTTTTTGTAACAGTCGGTGTATTTAGATGCTATTGTGGTTCGAGTCTCATTCCCGTGTGTATAAAAGTTCTCTGTTCGGCGTACGGTCTTGGTTAATGAAAAGGAACAATAAGCAGCGCGTCAAATTGACCTTCAAATGGCAAATTTAGAGTTACTGTCGTTTCAACGCACACCCTCTTCGAATCAAATTTCGTCTGATCGCCAACACCTGAGTACGCGATTCTGCCAAATTGCGTTAGTGAGCACGCGTTCACGCGACCTTTTTCGGTGCTAAAAGACTGACAAGAGTGGAAGAAGGACGAACGGAGATGCTTAAATCCTCCCTCATCCCCATCCCAACTCAACGGAAACCTTGCGGCAACGAGGTGACCAGTGTGTGCAATACGTTCAGAGACCCTTCTATGTTCAATTTGATCTCGATTTTTTTAACTCGATTCGTGAATCGTCGCGTGTGTTTCAGTTGACTGTAGAGAGTAAATTGTCATTTGCAATACATAAATGTTATACGTATATATAGCTATATATTCGTATACATTATGTCTTGTATCCGAACAAACTTTAAATTTATATTCGATTGTAAATAATTCATTTATTTATGAATGGAATTACAAATGGCCGTTCGGTGCCACGTTAAACTCTTTTTTGTTAGTGTTCAACAGCGCGCGATTCATGAGATCTTGTCCTTATCTTACTAGACGAACGATCAGTCTGTATCTTGTACCATCTCGATTCAACTTATGTTATACAAATTTGAAATAAAAGATGGAACGGGATAAAGGGACAAGATGAAAACGAATTCTACTCTCGTCGGCGGTGCCTTAGGCTTTCTTTTCCTGGACTTGTTCCTATATCATTTTATATTTTCTTTTAAAGAAAACTTATCAAGGATACCGTTTTTTTGTTAACACTGCCAAGGCGGAATAAGTTTCATAGCTCTGAATTCATGCGATCTTATTGGCGTAAAATATAATTTATGTAAGGTCATGTGAATTCAGGGTCCGTTTTTGTTCCCACTCGAGTGATTCCTCATAAACGTAACCGAAGACATACAGACTGTTTCCGGGTCCGAAACGTGCCTTTGCAAAATTAAATTTCCCGTCTTCGAAAATTGAAAATTTCCGTCCTTGAAAGTGTACCCTTGCATAATAATTTGAATTTCAATTGTGCGAAGCGCATAAAACGTTTTGAAATCAAATTAATATTTTGTTTCCATGTGAACGCGATTTAATATTAAATATGTCGGCGCGGTTATCTCGAAGAAGATCCGATGGCGTCACCAACGAGAGCACATCGAAGGGAATGAGAGTTACCTATAATTCGCTAAATTGTGATTACCTACTATGTAGAGCTTTTGGT
>JABFQC010003714.1:0-13672 GCA_022817085.1 Psilanteris sp. ZL-2020 | reverse complement strand
TAAATTTCTGAAAGATTTATCTAAATTTAACATTGCTATGAAGAATCAGAATTATATTAAATATTTGTAAATCATTTACATCGTATTTATATAAAATTTATATAAATGTGGCTATCAGGGATATTATGTTTCCATTCACTATACGTATACTTTGTTCATCCTATTACTTTTTTCCGTTTAGCAAAACTCATTTCCCACATTACTAAATTGCAATAAAATTGCTCTATAATAGATTTGTCATGTATGTCCTATTCAACGGTTGATAACTTATGTAATTTGCATAAATTAACCGGCGATAAGTGACGTGTCTCGCTGTCTGCAATGCGAATTCTGAATTTATCTATAAACAAAAGATATTTGCTCCTCAAAAGCACCTTATCGATAAACAGGCCGAATACAAAGTTCTCGATACATTTTGAAGCTGAGCATTATCCTACGAGTCATAATTATTTTATTTGCATTCGTTAAAATATGTTAGTATTGAAAATTTATTTATAGAATATCTAGGTTTGCATAATTACTTGTGGTTCTAAACCAGCCAATGTGGCATAAGCGAGACCCTGAGGCATCACAGTCAGACCGACTGTTATCCCAGCAATGGCGTCACTAATGAACTTTTCAGAATTGTATTTTGGCAGCCATGCGATAATTGGTATTCTTCTCCGTATGAAAGTTCCCAGCCACCTTTTGCTCTTCGCTTCCCATTGGTCTTGTTTGACGGCCATGTTGGATTTTGTCTGAAATTAATAATGATCATTAGAAAGAAGTCGAGTACAAGCGCGACGCGCGAAACTTTGATTCGTTAAAATAAATATTATGCAATGGGTATATGAGCTGATTTATTTCAACGTGTATTAGAAAATAAAGAAACAAATTGTAGAGCGTTTTTAATTAGTGGCTGAAAGAAAAGAAATTCCTGAGTAAGTAAGGTTCGATTTAAATGTTGCCTTAAGTTGGTTTGTGACTGTTTCACAATCCAAAGACAAATTTGCAAATTATATTTAATTGGATTTAATTGTATATGGAAATAGTGGACGAAAATTGTTAGACACGTTAACGTTATAGATTGGAAGAAAATATAATAATCGTGGTATGGATTGCTTGTTTTAAATGTATACTTTTAAATATAATATAGTAATTGATACTCTATCATTACTAATAATGTTCATCGTATTATATAAGATTATATGTTATAAATACAAATCCATCCTGCAGCCGTTCGATGTAAAGTAAATTTAACACGAATATTTTGTTTAGTGCACCATTAAACGCGAATTTCATTTAATCGGATGATGGAATAATGCGTGAAATTTACGTATTAATTGTATATTGTAATTATATTATAATTGCTGCAATTGCAATTAGATATAAATTAGAAACGTCTAGATTCGTTTAAAGAAGTACAGTTAATTTTAATTTGATCGAATTTTGTATTTTTGGGCGAATAATAAATTTTCATCTTGAAATATATATACAGTTCAGAAGCATGTTTTGTTCTTACGTCATGATTTCAAATAATTTTAATATAGTTTAAGTTCAATTTATTTATTTTATTGGAATTTATGGTAACAAAATGACATTTGTAATACTTATATAATACTATTATATTACCCGAAATTATAAACAATTGAAGTATCCTATTCGTAATGTTATTTAATTAAAAAAAATTCATAATTTATAATTTATTTAATTTTCAAAATTTAACCAAAAAGAAAATCCATTAAATGCCTTTTAATAGTTTCGAATAAAATTAAATAATTCCATTACTGTTAAAACCAATTCAAACGTATTCAAACATTTTTTTTTAATTTTAAATTTCATCAAAACCATTTGAAGTTAAAAACAAAATTAATATATTTGTAATACATTTAGTTGAATAAGTTTTAATAGCAATCATACAGCGAAAGAAGAGTCAATTATATCAGCTATTTGTTATGAGAAAATGTTCAACTAGAGGATTGGATGTTAAAATTTGAGATGTTAGATATACGAAATGAATAATTAGTATCCCTACATTAATTCATATCACATTTCGTACTAGATATATATGTATACATTTCTTTATCTTTTTGACATACAATATTCAACTTGGCATCATTGCTTCTCAATCAATGAAAATTGAACATATCACTATTATTAGCCTAGACTGTTCACGATTGGAATTTCTGTTGTTCAAATAAAAATAATGGGCTTTCTATTTGGTGACAGGTTTTTTGTCACGAAAATTTCTCTCCGCATTCCAGATTAGCTACTAAAACCAATGCACCGACGTAGGGAACAAAACTTTTTTGTAATTTTTTTGTTTTTTTTTTGTTTTTTTTTTTTTTTTATTCGGCTTAGTTTTTCTTACTTTCGACAACAAATTCGATCACACGGGTCCCACCGAAATTTCGCTTTCGTTTAATAGAGCAATGGTCGACACTTAGCAGACGCGACAAAATACCCGATGTCCTTCGTCGGCACTCAATTTCAAGCAATTAAAAATCGCCGATCGTGTCATCGACTCGCGCGTCTTGACAAACTAAAGCCACTCGACGAATAGTGCGCGAGATTTATATACAAAGCACGATTGTGGGGGAAAGTTCAAGTAGCCTTCGTTTTTACATGTGTAATAAAGTATGAAAATCGCCATTAATGTAAACAATAAGTAAAAGAGAAATTTTGATTCCTTGTTTATGGTGACCTTGACTTAACGAACTATACTCAAATGACCGGATAATTTTTAATCAACAATGCAATGATTTGTAGAAAAGAAAAAAAAAACAAAAAAAAACCGCAAATGGTTGTTTACGTTTAAATTATATATTAGGAGCGGGGCTAGGGGGGAGGGGTGCGGCTCGGTCATACAAAATGTAATTTTGTTGTATATAACACCAATTTTGTGTTTCTTGTTCGAATACAAAAATTGTTTGTATTTTTCAGAGCGCAAAATTGTAATACTGACCTGACCATCTGGAGAAAATATGAAACGAAACAAGTGCATTTTCGCAACGCGTTGCTGGAAAAATTGCCATTAAATTGTTTTAATAATAGATACGTTAATTAGCAGTTGTGTAAATGTTAAAGAATGTAGTAATGAATAAGTTAACTATTTACGACCTAATTCGTGTAATGTTTCGCGTTTTCATTTTGTTATTATTTTTTTAATTTTGTTATGCGCAAACGCAAATTACATACATAATACGCGTCCATTTTGAGGGGGCTGAAAGGAGATTCGTTTTGGTTGTCCGATTTAATTGATTTGACAATTATGCATCGATTTAATGACGAATTAAAGGACATTTGTCAGCGAAATAGAAAAAGAAACAATTTTTATAACAATTTTTCAATTACATTTTTTTGCATTGTGAATCAACTTTCAGAGAAATCGAAGGTTGCATTTTTTAATAATTAGTGATTATTTATTTTATGATTATGTCTAAATAAATTAGTATTTGTATTATTTAAATCAAAATGTGTTTAAAATTATAATAAATATAGATATAATTTATATATTTGTTTGTTTATAATTTATGTATAATATAGTTCGTATGTTTAAAGTTCATTTTTTCAAAGGCAAATATGATATTTAAAATCTTCACTTTGTAATGTTTACGATTTAATATACTAAAGCATGCCAATCGTCATATCACGACTACGATAATGAATACACATTACACTTTCAATACACACACCATTTTCATGCCGGAATTTAGAATTGCATTTTGTTTTTTTCAAACATTAACAAATACATCGAACAAATAATTTTGATTAAACAATTCGATTCATTGAATTGAACATTTGCCATTTTTCATGATTCCGCTAGACTTATCTCGGCTAATTAATTTAGTCGACATTTTATCGCGTGGATTTGTCGAGACGCCATTATTTTAATGAAAATAACAGAGATTATTTATGTACGTAATGAAAGAGTTTTGCAAACCGAAATATACAGTACATTTAAATAGTTTCGGAACTGGAGAAACGGCGTGGTTGAAGTATTTAAATGCCATTTTTGTAAGAGGAAACAGTTAATAGTCTGGAGAGTTCTATTCTCTTCATAAAATATAAAATCGAATTTAACGTGTACAATACACCACGCGATTAAAGTTCAATTATAAAAATAATTCCAATTTCGAATCTTAAGTGAATGTTAACGTCAAATTTGTCAATGATTTTATTTAATTTTATGTTTGACGTAAACTAAACATCTGGATTTATACATCTGTTTTTGTATTAAGAAAGATAAAATATAGTGAGTAGATTGTAGTACAATTTATAGAAACGAATGTTAAAAATTATAGTTTAACTATTTCGAAAATAAATAAAAAGAAACCCTTTTTTCCATGTTAAACAATTACTTTAATTTATTTCTTCTTTAAAAATCCTATAGTTTTTCGAATTTGTGTATATGAATAAAATTTAAGAGTTTGCAATTTAAGTATTTAATTTGTATATTTAAATTAATTTTATGTTTATATATGTATAAACACGTGCATGCATATTTAGAGATACTCGTCTGCCTGACAATGTAGTTATGGTTTTGTTACTAAAATAAAATTGAAAAATAAATTAAAATATTTCTGAGGAGTTTGCGAATCATAATTACCATAATGCAAATCATCGTAAAGGGAGTCATACACTTTACAAAATTTTAAAACAGTTACCGAAATCACATACGCAAGATCACAAAAATGAGAATATATAATTAGTATCTGTTTTTGTATAGTCCTCATTTTGAGGATTTACTAAATTAAATTTACACAAATAGAAATCTTATTTTTTGTGTTGTAAAAATGTTAATCATACATGTTAAATGTACATATATAAAAAGAGGAAACGATTGTACAAATGATAATACATTATAATTGATATATTTTTAATATTAAATAATCATACAGAAAAACATGTTTTATTAATTTATTTAATATGCACAAGTATTTAAATATTAAGATTTAAAATTTAAAAAAAAATATATATAATATATTATAATATTACTAATAAAACTATATTTTAAAAACAGATTTATCATTTGTTTTTAGAAGATTAGTATTTATCACACTTAAACCCTCCATATCTTATATATTGTGCCATTATGTTTGTTTACTACAGTAAATTGAACAATTTGACATTTTTATTATAACTAGAATTTAAATATAAGAATACGATCAATTTACGTAAAAATTGTTTCGTTGGAATGAACATTTGTGTTATTTACAGTTACAATGTTTTATTATGTAAAAATTTCTTTGATTATAAAATTCATTTATATTTATGTGTTTATATATATATATACATATTTAAGATGATAAAAAACAAAGCTAAATTAATTACAAAAATACGACATTATCAGTCACTTTTGGAACAATTTTTTATTATTATTACGTAAACAATTCTACACAATATCAATTAATGAGTTCGTATATTGTATCATGTATATTGTATCGTATCATTTGTATACAATATCGTTGTGAAAATAAGCATACTATAATATTTAGAAAAACACACCGCTGTGATTTTAAAACGGTTTATTTTATTTCTTATCAACGTAAGCAAATCTTCGCTTTCAAGTGTAAACAATTGAAACCTTATCCTTTAAGGCAGTATCCTTTAAAATTCGAGCCAAAACACAATCCCTATATCTACTAATTCTTACTCGAAGAAAAGAATTCCGTTCCTCTCCTGACGGCCCTCCCCACTTTCTCCCTCTCTCTCTCTCTCTCTCGCCCCCTTGGATTTCTGTCGCTCGTGTTTTTGTTTACGTCATTTCACATGTTGTTTACATCAGATCACGAATGTCAATTCAAAACAAAAGCACTCGCACTGGTGAATCCAACCAACGCACGAGTTACGACCGAGACCGCAGTCGTCGAGATTCGACGAACGCCTTTTCCTAGTAACGCTTGTCGCTGTCCTTGCTATTGATATTTATGTTTACGTCAACGCGCCGCCGCTATTCGTTAGGACTGTTGTCCGTTGACTCGTCTTCGCGTGAGAACCGGGCGAGACCGAACGAGGACCGAACGCCGATCAACGGTGCACGGTGTCGTCCATCTTTGCGCTCGGTCGATTTGGCAGGGGGCGCTCGCACCACCGGTTCGCCCCGCTAGAGCAATAAGCTGCACTTTTACTTGAATTCAAATTGAAATGTGCATCGGTGTCTTTATTTGTCGTGTTATGTTATAATGTTTAGGGCGAGAAAAAAACTATGGATTTTATTAACGAAGATAAGAAGCTTAATCTGGAAACCGATAAACCACGTAATTGTTGAGTTAAAATATATTCACACATTATGATTGTATTTAATTTTTTGGAGGAATTTTAATTTTGTTCGTTTTTTGTTTCAGGCGTACTGTAAACGTAATATATATTATACTTGTGTGATCATTTTCGGCGCACGTAATAATTTGGAAATGAAGTTTAATGAAGTATTGTATTAATGTAAATACGCCCTGCGACGCTACTGATGTATATAATCAATGTACTTATCCTGAAAAATAACTTGATAAAAAGTAATTGAAAAAAATAGAAGGAACCATATTTGAATTATCCGTTTTTAAAGCCGTGATTAATTCAGTAGTTTTTTTAATCATTTTCATCACATCTTCATCTTGGGGTTAAATGTGAATATATGACTTGAAAGGATTAAAAAGTGATTAAGGGTAATTTTAGAGAGAATTATATACAATAATATATTAAAGGAATTAATACAATTATTGTAGATATTTTTTAAAAGTTAAAACTTATAAAGTGAGTTAAAATAAAGAATATTTCTAATGTAAACAACATTTGAATAATTTTTTTTTAAACTATATATCTTTACTTTTAAGAGTAAATTTAATAAGAATATATTCAGGCGGATTAAAATTTTTATAAAAATATTAATATTAGTTTTGAAAATGTCTAACATGTTTCGTATTATTGATGCTTATTAGTAAATTTCAATATAGGAAGAAAATTTATAATAAACTATGAGTTTAGAAACACACGTTGAAATATATTTAAGAATAAAACTTTAATAATAATAAGCAGAAAAATATCAATTGCAAAGATTTCTAGAAAAATATTTATTATTTATATAGAAATAATCCCTTGTAGAAATTTGTCTCTAAAAATTACTGAAAAATGATATGAAAATCTCTGAAACACATTTCTGAAAACATCTGAAAAAATCGGTAAAACATTGAAAATTCCCAATTCGTACAGATTAAAATTTAGAATTTTTCAGATTTTACAAGCGAAATTCACACGTGCTTCCAAAGCTTTGAAAATGTCATATAAATTCGAAAAAACTCTACCTGCAACAAATAGTCCGATTTTTCATTTCAAATAGGGGAATTTATAAATTTCTAAATCTTTCTAAAAATCTCTTACTCAGGATTTTTCAGACATTTTCAAAGGATTTGAATTGATATACCGAACACACACTCGAAACTCTGAAAAACTCTTATAAGTATTTAAATTTTCATTTAATAAAAAAAAATATTTTGTTTTATTGTTCCGTAATGTTTATTAGATTAATTTCATTTATATATTTACAGCTAGAAAAAGGCCAATACATTAAAATAGCCGAGATTCGAACCAGCGTCTCCCAAATTAGAAAACTTAACTATAATGACTAAACCACCACGATTTTTTAAACTTAATGTCTTACACTACTTCTTAATAAAACCATATTTATTGCACAAAGGTATATTTAATAACCTTTTTTCTGAATTTAGATGTCACTATCGGAGCTTCATAATCACGAGTGGTACCGTTTATAAACTGAAACATTCAGAAAATCTGAAATGACATAATTCTTTACAATTAATTGTCTTAATTTAGTTTACGGATGACTTAATTTAAGACACAGTTTTTTTAATTAACACATTATGATTCCTATTTTAAAATTTCATTGACTTAATATTAAAATAAGAATCTTAATTTAAGATATCAGTTTTAATTTCAGATACATTTTTTTAATTTAAGACATTATGTCTAGGCTAAAATTACATTGACTTAATATGAAAATAAAAATCTTAATTAGTATTAAGATCTCAGTGTCTTAAATAAAAAATAGAGATGTTTTAATTTAAGATGCAAGTGTCTTAATTTGTAGATGTTTACTTTAAGGTATTATTAACTATACATATATAACCTCAATATAATTTACAGATACACTTATTATCTCCTGCATTTTAATTCGTCTGCTTTTCAATGAAATTTATAGGTTAGAATACACGAATGTCTCTGATTCAGCAAACTAAAACATGTGTTTTGTATCATTTCAATAGAAAACACTTCGGTTTAAAAGTGAAACATTATTTACGTTTACCTAAACACAAATTTGTTTTAAAAGTAGCTACAGAAAACGCTACAAAACGTTTTAAAATGAAACATTAGTTTTAGCAGCGTTCATATATTCAATTAAAACTAAGATCAATTTTTTTAAACAGAATATGGTTAATATATTTTATCTTTTCAATATTCAATATATTGAATATATATATTTAGTAACAAAATAAATATGAATATTGGTTCGTGATTAATTAGTTGCAGTTATATTATATACGCATAATCTTTTATCAATATTGAAGTAATTAATGTAATCTTACATCAAGGCCGCGTATGAACTTAATTTAGCTTATAACTTATATAATTGCCTCATCTAAAATAACCAGGTGGTATGTCGGTATGGAATATGTAGATGGAAAATTGTTATTATATCTAAAATTGTAAAAAAAAGGTAAAAAAATAACATGTGACCATTTTGGCAGAAAATTATTGCTTTCTATATCACATCCAAAAAGTTCCAATTTGCCACACTAAAATAGTTGAGATTCGAACCATTGTTTTGATTTCGGCCAACACGAAACGAATTCGAGTTGGCTATCTCAGCTTTATAAGTTTAAAGTTCTTTTAACTAGGCATCAAAATATTTGAAAGTATAATGAAATATATAATATTTCTTTATAATATTTATAATATAACGTCGTATTTAATATACTGTAAAATAAAATATTTTTATATCGAAATTAGAAAAACATTGAACTTATAAAACTGAGATGGCCAAATCGAGCTAGTTTTATGTACGTGTTGTTTGTGTTAGCCACTGCCTATAACGATGTCCTTTTGTAGATATTCGTTCAATAATAGACCTTTCAGAGACTTAGCAAATGCAATTATGCATACATCGGTTTCGTAAAGAAATAAGAAAACTCTTAATGCATTTAAATATTACAAAAGTCGTAATTATTTAGAGATAAGAGATCTTCTAACATGAGAACGCTGGTTCAAATCTCGACTGTAATAGTGTAACAATTTAGAATTTTTCCCAATATAATATATTTACCCAATAATACAATAAAAATATCAATTTTTTGATATTTAAAGCTATATTATCTTAGTAATAATAATATGCATTTTCTTAGCTCAAAATTACATATGGAAATAAAACCTGGTTATTTTAGATGAGGAGTATAGATGTACATGTCGATATATACTAGAATGATACGGTAAAAGTTTAGAGTGTGATTCCCGTAATTCCCGTATTCTATCCTGAATTTTTGTTTATATATTTACACATATTTTATACGTCGTTTTCCACGTAATAGCATACGTTGGTTTTCTGAAGTGGGCATCTTTATAAGAAACAAAACAATTGTATACGTATACTGAAACATAAATTTTACGATTTAATGTTTATTGTATAATTATATAATATATATCTACAAAGCAGAGCCAAATAGATTTCATATCAATCATAATATACTGAATTATTTAACAAGTTAATATTATTCTTTCAAAGAAAACTAAGACAGAAAACGAACATTGTTTTATCTACAGTCGAAGGACATAAACTAAAATATACTTTCATATTAAAAGAAGCTGATTGGTTTTGTTTGTTATGATATCCAGTATACGTTATACATAGTTTCAAGTAAACGAGTATTCTTAACTAATTTCTATATTAAGTTAATGTATTTATTTTAATATATAATAAAATTAAAACTAAGATTATAGTCATATTAATTACATTTAAAATTTAAGCAAATTTTTTTATTCTACACTGGAAAAACAAGTGTTCTGAAAATGTTTTCAAACGTTCCTATTTATTAAAGTGTTCTTTAATACTAACGGTTGTATACATTCAAATAGAACGTTTGAAACGTTTTCAAAAAATAACGCTTATAAGTGTTTCACAAAGCTTATAAAATGTTTTCTACGTACCACTTCTTTTTGCAGTGTATTCGTCATAGAATACATTTTTGTTTTTTAAAGTCTGTTTTGGACATTTACAAAAATGACGATATAAGTCAAAAATTAAAAATGCTTGAAACTCGGTCAATCGCCGTATGTCGATTGCTATATCCAATAAAAGCATGATAAAACACCAAATGGGAATTTTGCAATCATTTAAAGTCGAAAATAATGAGGGTGAAAAAGAAATACGCGTTTCGTGAGAACATTTTGTTACTAGAATCCTGCCGGTAATCGTGTTAATGTCATATTAGATCGATTACAAACATGTCAATTTTGGCAATTTTTTCAAAAAATCGAAGGGGGTATTATCTTAAAAAATCAAAAAGATAATAATTTTATCTTGTATATGGTACATTTTTACTATTAATTATAACACAAATAGTTGTGACTGTGTTAAGTACATTTGCTTTAATTTATAGTAAAATCTCTTACATAGCTCTCTCCGTGTTAGAAACCATTGAATAAGGACTATAAAGTTAAAGTTTGAGTGGAAATACTGTACAACAACAAAATCAGTGACAACAACTTTACAATCAAAAAGTACTTGTATCTGTTGAACAATGACATATGTTATATTTGCTATACAAACCAAGAAAGATGTCACCGACAATTGGTGATTTTAAGATGATATGGAACTTAATTAAATTATATTGCGCTTTATCTGTACGTTATTTGCTAGACAATGATTTTGCTAAAATTCGAATTAGAAAAAAAGGAAGCTTGTTTATTATTATAAATTATCTTTTTATCTAATTTATAAATCGTACTTACAAATTAATATTTCTATTAGACCGTTTAATGTATTATATTGTTTAATATTATATTGTATTTAATTATATAAATAATGAGGTTGTTAGTTTCATAATCAATTTTGTTGAATGTGTTGAATAAACTTGAATTTGAATAGCTAAGATTCAATAAACTTCATTTTCTAATCGTATATATACTGTCGCCGTATTTGTATTTATATTATTTTTTAAATTAACGCGCTGATGTTGTAGTTTAGAATGTTATCTGCTGATTCCTCTTTGCGCGATAACCGAACTAGACTATCATTACGCTAGGTCGATTCTGCAGGTGGCGCTGACACCACTAGTTCTCTCCACTAGATTGATATATAACACTTTAATTTGAATTTGAATTTAAACAAAAATTGACTGTTTTATTTTTTATGTTACAGTGCGTCTGGCAAAAATTAATAAAATTACTTATTATTGCTTTAAATGTTAAGAAATTTACAATTAAAAATAATGTATACCATTTTCTTTTGCAATTTAAATTTGATCTTTTATATACATAATTAATTTCAAAAAATACCTATTAATTCGGAAGATTAACATAAAAACAAATATAAATAGAAAAATTAAAGAAAAATGAAAAGAAAAAATTAAATTATAATATAGAAATTATGTTTTTATATTCGTCAGTAAATTTTAACTTTCGTTAACTAATATATAATTTAATGAGCAAAATGTAAATTCCTGCAAAATTAATTAAATTAAACGCTGCATTTGTTCTATCTAATGTTTTTTGCAGAATGACAAAATAATTTTATTTCATTGCATCAAAATTATAAATAAATACTACATATTTGTTAGCGTTGTATGTAGTGCCATCTAGCGTTGGTTCTACGCATTATTTTTATTGACTTCCCGAATCGGGGTTTCCGTGTTATCACGGCTATGTGTTATTGGCAGATTTGCTCATGTGCAATCGTGCCTTGACTACGATCATGATAATCAGTTTACGATGGTGCATTCATGCAACTTTTAGTTTATTCCTCTTCATTGAAGAAGGGAGGTTTAAATGTGAGGAGTAGAATATTAAGAATGATTTATTCAATCTTTTATTCAGGGATAATTCACTGTAATATAAAAAGTCGTATTAAAAAGTACATATAAGTTTAAAACTCTGTAATTCTAAAAATCTGTTTGGAGAAAATGTGAAATAATCTTTTAAATGATTTGAACAATCATTATGGTTTAAAAGAATTAACGCTGAAACACATTTATTCCATTTATTAACTATTTATTATTATATATTTTCTTTTTCATTTTTGGTGCAAAACTATAGTATAATAATTCTTTTCCTCAAAAATCATGCGTATTGCAAATAAGTTAATTGTCGGGAAATTTTCCGCATGGAAAGTAGTTCATTAAAGCCCTAGGGCGGTAAAATGTTATATTCCCTCTAGGCATTATTATACATACTTTACCACCCGCTGGCTACAATGATCCGCACGCTTGATGAACTTTATTTATAAACCATATGTATATATAAAATAGATATGTATTGTATTCATTATAGTAATAGTAACACACCGAATTGTAGTTACTATTATTGTTCACACCGCGAACTATTCAAAAACACTACACTGAGAGAAATTTGGTAATAAAAATTAGCACGAATAATGGTTATTCATCATTACGACTGAGAAATGATAATTTTTAACATGTTTTGTGTTAAAATGTTGGATAAAATAGGTTAAAAATGTTCTATATAACACAAAAAGTGTTAAAACATCGCACAAAAAATGTTAAAAATTAACACGAAACATGTTAAAAATTATTATTTGTCAGTCGTAATGTTTAATTCACATAATTCGTGCTACTTTCTACTATCAAATTTCTATCAGTATATGAAAATCATGACAGTCCTGGGCGCAAGCAAATTACTTTTTAATAATTACGACGTTATGGGAGTATTTTTAAAAGCTTTATTTTTTTATAATTTTTATTTCGGTTTTTCTTGGGTGACTTTAACTTTTGATTTTTTAATTATAGATGACGCTTAAGTGATACTGCAAAGTTTCTCGCAATAAATGCGAATAATTTAGTGTTTACTTAGGAGCACGCTATTTAAATTCGTCACATCTTATTCGGTTTCGAATTTTCGCCCCAGACCCCTTTTTTCAAGATAAATTATGTTATACATAATTTTAACTATTTATTTAAAATTATTGTTTACACAATCTTTACATATATGCTATGTATGTAAATTTACGTCATACATTTCTGAAGCTTTTTTTTACCGTAGAAATAACAATTTTATTATATTAATTTTGTATTCTATTCTCTAATTTGCTGACTTAGACTACACTGCTAAATAAAATGTCTTAAAAAACTTACATTTATGACACATAGTGTCTTATTTAAGTCACCAGGTGTCTTAATAGAAAACATTGTGCATTTGATTAAGACACCTGTACTGTATGTTTTTAGCAGTGTATCCCCTTAGTTTATGATTTATGTTCTTGAAAATAAGTAATACCATAGTTAAATGGTTTATATTAATAAATGGAAATACAAATTTGTTATATTAGTACACGGGGAAAAAAATACTATTGCCACAACATTGGACTTGTTTTAGAACGCTGTGTTGTTGATTTAACAGTATACATATTATAGATCCCTAATGATGGATATATTAGTATAATTTCAATAGTCTT
>JABFQC010003713.1:0-13673 GCA_022817085.1 Psilanteris sp. ZL-2020 | reverse complement strand
GTATATACTTTATATGATTATAGTGATATTATTTACATTAATATGGTATTTGTTAACATGATATTATAATGGACTTTCTATTTATATAATAAATAATGAATAGTAAAAAAAAATGAGTCTTATATACATTTGCTTTTTATAGTTAAGAATCATACAAGTTACCAAAGTTACTAGGGTAAATTTTAACACTTTTTCATTTCTTATAATATCAATATAGTTATTAAAAGGGTTCTTCAAGTCTAATGAAATGGAATAGTGTTTTCTTTTATTACAGTATTAGAATTAATTTTTTTAGTAATATCAAGTATTTGTAACCATTTTTTGATGATGGGAAATTATAGTTATTAGTTTTTTTTCTTATTATTAGTAAGTTGACTTATTTTTTTAATCACCTCAAAAATAAGTATGCTCTTCGTTTTTCATATTTTAAAAAACGAGAAAATGTCCCTAGTTACGAAAGGTATAGGTAATATATAAATTAATAAAAATATTGTAGATTTTCATATATTTTTGTTAATTTATTTAATACATATTTTTTCCAATTCGAACAATTTTCTAATTTTGTAATATTTTCTAAAAATTATGTATGTAATATTAAAAACAGATAATTGACTCGTTTTTGAGGTGATAAAAAAACAAGTCATCTTACTACGTTTGGAATTTAATTTGAAAGCTTAAATTAATTATATAAAAGTAATCTCCCATAATCAAAAAATAGTTTGAATACTTATATTTTATAAAATATTCAATTTTATAATAGTCTAATAAACGAAACACTGAAACGTTGCAGTAGACTTAGAGAACCCTCATATTTATTGATAAATTTTATTCAATATCTAATTAAATTTCAGTTTTTACTTTGTTATATAATTATATTGTTAAATATACATATATATATAATATTCATTCTATTATTTTATTATTTAAAAATTATTAAATAAGTTTTAAAATTATAACAAGGTAAACGAACAAAATATTTAAATTAGTTGTTTTCAAGTGACAGTGTAATAAAAAACCTTTCAAAAAATTTATTATGTAAAATAATACTTCAGATTATGATTAACATAAATATATTAAATAAGTGGCAACAATGTATATCTAGTAACTTCATTTCACTTAAAATTACTATCTGGCATTAGCATTGTGACATCGGTCAAGCAGGCATTTTACTTCATTTAGATATTTTTTAATGCATCTGATTATTATTGTAAATGGTGAGTTTGTTTTATTTAAAATGAGTAAATTATAATTATAATAATATAATAATAATCACAAATAGCACCATTTTTTCTGTTTAATAATATAAATAATTATTTAATCACTCGATATTAATTTAGTTCAATTACATTATTTATATTCTTAATTGGAGGTTAAGTTTCAATGAAAATATACAATTTCAATTTAAATAACTATATATTTTCTAAAGTTGTATAGTTAGAATGTATTTTAATAGTTTCTAAAAATAAACTGAAATTATATATCTATTAAAGATAAAATTATTTATTTATTTATTATTATAATGTGATATTATTAATAGTAAATTTTATCAAATCATTTACTTTTTTTTACTCACAATACATCTAATTTATTTTTATAAAGTAGTAATATAATACGAGTTAAGATGATATATATATACTTGTATTAATAATGTATTAATATAATTTATTCATTTATTATTTATTAGATTATTATTAGAGATTAAATTTAATTAAATTCAAGTTTAAGTCAGTTAAACACTTTAAATGTATGTGTATGAATTAGTTTTAAATTTATATTAACAAATTATAGTTAATACTTCATGTAATGAATTTATTTTATTTTATTATAAGTATTAGTTGAAAATATATAACCTAACATAACATACATTTTCCATTAAAAACATTATTTATAATAATGAATAAAACAAAAATTATGTATAAAATTCTGTATAAATCTTGAAATTTAAATACAATGTCAGTGAAATATAAATCATCCCTATAGTGCTTATAGTGAATCGTCAGAAGATCCACCAGGTCCAAAGCGTTCTGCCAGGCGCATGTGCAAAGTATCTTTTCAAAGCACAGTCCTTGAAAGTGCGATAGCCCGTAAAGAAAAATCTAATTACACGGAAGAACATCTGAAGTTTAAGAAACAGAAGAAGTACAACCGTCCAGGCCGTCCAAAAAAGATTCTCAGCAAAGAGCCGCAGAACACGAGTGTCGATTCAGTTAATATTACTGGTGATTGTTCTATTCAAGAATCATCCAATAGTTTAATCGAAGACAACGCGAACGATACTTTGGAAGAGAATCAGAACTGCTCAACGGATTACGAAGGCATGCCAAAGTTATCTCCCATAATGAAAAGTCCTGATTCATCTAATTCTAAGTTGAATCATTCATTAGGTAGTCCACTGTGTGACGATCACTACAGTGCTGAAAGTGATAAGCCGTTTTTGAAACCTGCCACTGCTAGATCTCGTAGAGACAGAGGTAGAGCGAAAGGAAATATCACTGCCAGAAAAATAATCAAGTCGGATTCTTTTGATGGTAAGATTTTCATTTATTCAAAGCACAAATGGTTTGCATTCATTTGAAATAATCAAATTTGAATTAATGTTATAGATGAGAATTAATAATAAATAAAATAATAATTATACAACTGATTTGATCTTTTTATTTGATTACAATTTAATGAAATTCGTTTACGCATTATTTATTATTAAATAGCTATTCACAATTTGAAGTAAGTTATTGTTCAAAATGCATAATAATTTTAAAAAATTGCAATTCACGTGTAATGTGTTTTGTTTTACTTTTTAGATGGATTATCTGTTACTGAAGTGAAAAAATCTGCAGATTCATCAGATGGTATATTTAATTTAGAACACATTTTTACTTTACCCAATTATAATCAAAATAATTTCTTATTTACTAATAATTGGTTTAAATTGCTGATTAATTTTAAAATTGCTAAGAGTTATTATATTCTATTATTATAGAAGGCATAACGCCAGCTAAACGAACACGTCGAAGTTTGGCTCCAAGTCCGAGTCCAGCAGAAGGTCAGGCCTCGAAACCAGAATCTACAGCTTTATTGAATGATGTATGTATATATATATATATATTTATAAACACTTTTAAATCTTTACTTGAAAGATAAAACTACAAAAAGTTTATATTTTTCTAATTATAATGAAATTCCTTTTTGCAGGCGTACAAAAATTCACTATTATGCTTATGTCAAGTAAGATCCCAATTATATGTCACAATAACTGGTTCGGGGGCCCCCTTGTATTGTACTGCTATAGATTCAATCGATGATCGATTGGTTGGCTGTTGTAATGAGGTAGATAGTCACGATGTGGCCATGCGAAGACCCAGTACGAGAGTTCCTTTTATTATCCTGTGTCGTATGCACAAGGAAAGACTGCTTAGGCATAATTGTTGCCCATCATGCGGTCTTTTCTGCTCGCAGGGTAAATTTGTGCAATGTAGCAATGGTCATCAGTATCATCATGGCTGCGAAATATATCCAAATAAAAAAAGTGCGTGTCCCCATTGTGGCAACGAGTCGCAGGCATTTGATGTTTTGGTTAGCATGAATGGCAAACGTAGACCAGTATATATACCCACGAGAAAAAAATTTTCAAAATTGCCTTCGGCAAAGATGACGTTGCCAGGTCAAGCAGATAACATGAGATTATCGGAAAGCACGTCTAAGATGTTGATTCCGCCGGAATTAATAGAAATACCAGAACCAACGGTCAATACTGATAGACCTGAAAGATACACAATTATGAGTATGTATACTGCTGTTAAGAATGGTGATTTGGAAAAATTAGTCAATGTTTTAGGTAAGTTTGTTAAAAGTCATTTAAATAATTATTTAACGTGAATATTTAAATAATATAATTAAAAACATGGTTAGTTTTTGACATTGTTTAATGGTGAAGCTGTAATAGAAGTATTATAGAAGAAAAGTAAATAATTATAATATTTCTGTTTAAAACCAGTGGTGACATACTAATTTCATGACAAATTGATATGTAATAATTACCATATAATTTATAACATATGATCTTTATATATTTATTTTAATTTAAAATAATTTTATTAATTTTATGAAATCGCATACAAATTTATATATACATATGTTTGTTTTATGGGATAAATCCTCCAATTAATAAGTAATCATTCGTAAAGTATGTATATACATATTGTAGGTACAGGCTCATGATAAAAAGAAAAGAAAATCTAAAATATTTTTAAAAGAAAAAGTATATAAATAAAGAAAAGTATATAATAAAAATAAGAAACAGAATGATGAAGAAATTAAAAGGAATCAGATATCTTTAAATAGCAGAGGTTACAAAAATTCAAGATTACGATGAGATGTGCATACAATGATAAAATATATGAAAAAGTGTCTAGTGGAAGATAGGGAGGGAATGTCAAATAACAAATGATTGGTAGTTGCAATTATTTTCTCAACAGAGTATTTGCAGTAAAAATTATTCATAATTAGTTTGATATATCCACAGTTAGCTGTTATAGCATTCTAAACTGTTACACAATTTGTCATTACTATTGTCACGTAATAGTAACATTAATATAATTCATATTAAAAAAGAATGTATTTATAGGAACATTACCTAACAATCTAAATCATAACTAAATCTATGTGCACATTTAAAAATACAAATAGTTTAATTAATAGAATTTTAGACTGAAATTTTCACGATCATATATATATATTAAAATTTATAACAAAAATAATAATATAAAAAATGAATACCATTAATTGTTAACATATAAAACAAATTTTATATGGGAATTTTTGTTTTATAGCTTGTGGTTATAATGCAAATCACACATTCCGTGATTATGCCCATCGTACAAGTTTACATGTAGCAGCCGATAAGGGTAATTTATCATGTGTACATGTCCTTGTACAAGCGGGTGCCCAAGTAGATGTCATGGATAGAAATCAGTTAACACCACTGATGGTAGCTGCAAGTAAAGGTCGAGCAGAAGTTGTTAAATATTTAGTCAGAGTAGGCGCTGATGTTACATTAAAAGGAGAAGATGGAATGACAGCTTTACACGTAGCAGCCAAGAGTGGGTTTTTGGATATCTGTCGTATTATATTAACTGAATGCAAAGTTCCACGAACTTTAGTCGGTAAATATTTTGAATTATATTTATTTATGCGAAAGTCATATAATATAAATTAATATAATAAATATAATTATTATCAATTACTAAATCAATTAATGTATATATTATTTTTATTATTCTATTTATACAGATTCTGTTGATGATGGTGGATGGACAAGTTTAATATGGGCTTGTGAGTTCTGCCATGTAGATGTAGCTCGATTTTTATTGGAAAAGAAATGTGATCCATTGATAAGAGATGCTGAACAGAATATTGCATTACATTGGAGTGCTTTTAGTGGAAGTTCCGAAATCACAGAAATGCTTTTAAATGAAGGATGTGATGTAAATGCTGTTAATGTCCATGGGGATACACCACTGTAAGTATACCAAACCTAAAATTATTCAGTTCAAATCATTTCTTATATAATTTTGAATTTGATGTGAAATAAAATTACTTGAGATTAATAAAAGCGTACAGAATTTCTTATGTTTTCTTATAATTAGACGAGTTTAATCAAATTAATAAAATAATTAATACAATTGACTAATAATGCATTAATTGATTAATTTCTAGGCACATCGCTGCTAGACAGGATCAATATGCTGTCAGTGTTCTTTTATTGGCCAGGGGAGCAAAAGTAGGTGAAGTTAATGCTGCTGGTGAAAGTGTAATTAATTGTTGTCCTACTGAAGGGGATACTATGAATGCACTTAGATTAAATGCCAAAATTAATGAACTTTCTGATCACATGTGGGAGAAAACAGCTAAAATTTTGACAAAGTATGTCAAATAAACACTACAATTTTATATAAATTATACATCAATTTCCCTATATTTTATAACCAAAATACACATTTTTCTCATAATTTGATTTTTATTTCTTTATTTATGTGTATATAATGTTAGTTTGCTTTTATTGTTATTTAAATTTTAGTTTGGCTTAAAAGAAATATTTTTAATAGATCATTTTCATCATTTCAGTGACATTTCGCGCAGTAAAGAAATAAATCCAATTCAGTGCGTAAATGGTGTTGACATGGAAGATAAACCAACTGATTTTGTTTATGTAACTGAAAATTGTTTTACTAGTAATATACAAGTAGATAGGACAATAACGTCATTACAGTCTTGTCGGTGTGAAGATAATTGCAGCTCTGAAAAATGCCTTTGTGGTACTATTAGTCTTCGATGTTGGTACAATGAAGAAGGAAAACTAGTTCAAGATTTTAATTTTGCGGGTAAAATTGTTTTCACCTTACATGCCATTGATTGCATATTTACGAAAGTTGCATAATTAAAAACAATTATTAACCTTTGGCTTTATTTTAGATCCACCCATGCTTTTTGAATGTAATCCTGCTTGTGACTGCAATCGTATAACTTGTAATAATCGAGTGGTACAACACGGTATAACGCAGAGATTTCAATTATTCAGAACACAAGGGAAAGGTTGGGGTTTAAGAACACTCCGTCACATTCCGAAAGGGTCTTATGTATGTGAATATGTTGGTGAAATAATTTCAGATTCGGAAGCAGATCATAGAGAAGATGATTCTTATCTTTTTGATCTTGATAATAGAGTAAGCAAAAATAATGTAGAAGTTAATCTAATAAGTAAAAATAAATTAAATATGTATTGTAAATATGCATGTTTGAGTAAATTTGTTTTTATATATTTACTTATGCATGAAATATAAAATATATATTAATTTAGGTTTAATCAAAAATTTAATTTGTTTAAATGGTCAAAAATTAATTTGTTTTAAATGGTATTAGTAATTTTAAAACATGTTAGGACATATCTTGTAATTTATTTTTTTTACAAAAAATTAATTAATGTTTGTTATGTTATCAGGATGGTGAAACATATTGTATTGATGCCAGACGCTATGGAAACATTGCACGGTTTATCAATCATTCATGTGCTCCTAATTTATTACCAGTGCGAGTATTTGTTGAACACCAAGATCTTCATTTTCCTAGGATAGCTTTTTTTGCTAACCGAGATATAGAAGCTGATGAGGAATTGAGGTATTTTAAACTATTATATGAACTCTGTATATTTATCATTACTATTAATTTAATTATAAACAAAGTTCATACATTTATTTATTTTATTCTAATATTTGCAAAAAACATTATTTTTATGAATTCTTGAAATTAAATACTATATTGAAATACTGATATATATTACGTGATTTTAGTTTTGACTATGGAGAAAAGTTTTGGATAATAAAATGCAAGTCATTTACGTGCAATTGTGGAGCCGAGCATTGTAGATATTCTGCAAAAACGATTCAAGTCACGCTCGATAATTACCGTCGGAAAATACAGCAGGAGGAGATCCAAGCAGCTCAATTGTCGACGTTTTAAATTGTCTGTGACCGAATTATAGCAAAAAACGAGCCCAATTTTATTTGATTACAATTAATGATAGTAAATAATTTTGCTCGTTGATTAATTAAGTACAAATTTATTCGAACTAACAATTAACTTCGAATTGTGCCACAGCTTAAACTGTCATTTTGACATCTTTTACTTTAATGTCGTTGCGTTCAACCTTAATAAATAGTTTTGATTTTAACTATTTTAAAACATTGTATATGCTTTACAAATATTGTACTTTACGATAAATCAAATTGTGCGTTTACAAAAATGAGAGAGAGATAATTGACATACTTTATCCTTAATTTTAATTTTACTTGCACGTGATAAAATTATAGCAAATGAAAAATAGTAGCGATAAACAAAATATTAAATACAGATCTTTCCATTTTTTGTAATAGCGTCGACTTGTGTTCATTAAATATAGTCGGTGATATGGACGTTGTAATTACGACGTGTAAATGTAACAAAATTCGAATCGAATTTCTGAGGGCAACGTGATTTCTCGTTATTTGATCCGCGATGAATATAGATACCCTCATTGCGATTGTTTTAATTGTTGGTTAATATATAGCGTTTGGACTTGGCTTTTTTATGAAATTACTCGAAGATTCATATTAAAGTAATATAACATTACTACTATGATTTAGTCAACATGTTTATGATAAGCAATGAATGAAGTGATTTTTAATTAAGCAATTAAAAATTATTTTCGTATTAAAATAATTGTTTTAAAACGCAAGAATTATATTATGATTTAATTAATTTGGAAATTTCATAATTTCTTAAGTCCGAGCACTAGTAATAATTTATGAAATGTGTGTGCTGTCTTATTATCGGTTTTTTGAAGTTTTGATTTCATTCGAGTGATCTCTTTTCATCCGAATAGTACTCGACTGAAACAAACCTCCCTTTTACACAATAATGAATTTATACATTGTTTATACTATACGTATGAATGTTTTTGCATCAAATTTTTTACAGCGGTGCTATGTATGAAATTTTAAGAAGAATACAATAGTGTGTTTAATATCATGAATAATGAACTCGAGTTGAATTTCGTGTAATGTACAAAAAAAACAATGTAGGTTTGTACAAAATTATTGAAATTTACTTATCTAAATTATTAAAATTCCTTCTCTAAACCATATTCAAATCAAAATGTTCTGATTATATATATTTAATCAAGAGAAACCCCAATGAAGAACAAGACAGCATAAAATATATAGATTATTATAAGGTCTAAGAAATTTACTGATACATGGCTTTTTCTGAAAAACAATTCATTAATAACATATTTTTATAAAAATACGTTTACAAAATTATAGCATTGTTAAGTGTTAATAATTATAAATAATGAAACGAGTTTCGAGTTATTATTTTAATTGTTTCAAGTTTATGTAGATCTAGATCTTTTTGTATTGCGGTTTTAAAATGATATGGTTACAATAGATTAGAACTAAATCAATTTATTAACCTGAAGATTAATTAGTTATTAATTTTTACCTATGTAAATTAATATCAGTAATAGATTTTAATGACTTATAATATTGATATTATTCAAATGTTCGTCAAATGAACAGTTTAATTTGGTAATTAATACAAAATTATATTAACAATAATTCCATGTATACATAATTGTAATTTAACTTATTCATTTCAAAAAATGAATAACAGGTACTAAATTCTTATTGTGAAACTTTAAAATTATTTTAAAATTTAATACATATACTTGAAACAAATATTAATTGAACGGGAGATATTTAACTTTATTGAGATTAGGTATTTATCATGCTCAGTGCAACGTTTGTAATCGTGTTTTCTCATTGGGGCTATTTTTCTAATTTTTCTGTTAAAAATAATCATACATATTTATCACGTGAGAAATTACTTGATAAATTGTCACGCAAAGCGCATATGAGTAATGTATATGATAAAAGTATGTGAGAACCACCTATAACATATAATATATGGCATTAAATTTTTGACTGGGAGAAATCATCTTGACATTGAATTGAACTGAATTATGAAACTTTGTTCACATCTTAATATATGATTATTAATATATTGAATTATATTTAAAACATATAAATACAAATAAAATATATATAAACACAGTTTTGAAGTGAAAGTATTTTCTTTATCTAGTAGACATGATAAATATGTTGAAGCATGTTAATGTTGAGAAATATTATGTCAACCCAGATGTTTAACATTATGTAATATTTTATGTGAGTTTCTCGTGAGCTTTTACACACATCCATCATATGCATTTCGTATAACAATTTATTATATGACTTTGTCAGTGAAATATAACTTAATAAAAATATATATTGGCAATATATACCTGAGTATAAATATGAATTCACTATGTATAAATTTAGATATATATATTAATATTATATATTCATTATAATTCGTATTTTCAATAGATAGATATGATTATTTTTAATATTAAATCTGTTTTTAGCTTAATTAATAAAGGTTTATAAATCATTTTGTTCATTTCATGAAAAGTACAAATTGTTTGAATAATTTATTACTTTTCTATTATTTATGAATATTTACAAAAACAAATTGCACAAATCTTTATTACAATTGAGAAACTATGTACTATGACGATTGAGAAAACTATGTACTAAAATGCATACTTTTGCATTCGTAAAAGATTTATAAGCATAAAACTACTAATTAAATTTTAAATTTGTATATTATTATTATTTATGTTAGTAACACAAACTGAAATTAAAACTGATTCACATTACTATTTGATTATTAGTTTTAAACTATTTATAACAAATAAGTTATATATGTATTGTAGGGTATGTAACTCATTTTGTATAAAATACGTTTTTGTATAATAAATGTATAATCATATAGAATGGCAGTTTTAAAAGACCTTTTATGTTATACAAAATTTAAACTTACAAAACTATGTTACAGTAATATAAAAATAATTACATTCGTAGAAAGTAAAACAATATGAATTTGTTTTTGTAAAAAGTATCATCGTTTAAAAAACGAATAGCTTTGTAATTACAACTTGACCAATTTAGTTTTAATTAATATTTTCTCTAGGATATCATAACATATATATCCAATAGCGTGTAAACGTGTAAAAGTAATGCAAATCACGTCAGTTCTTCGTGCTAAGAAAATATCAATCTAAAATTTGGATGATGAACCATTTAATAAGATATTTATTACTTATGAGGTTATTGTTATTTTGTTATGGTAAAATATTGATGCCAAATTTATAGTTCTGGTTTTTCTATTTTAACATAACTAAATATGCATTGCTATTTTGATAGGAATACCACATGAAATGAATTTCGGAATGTAAAAAAGTGTTATTTTCACAACGAATGGATGCATATCGATTTTCATTTCCTTCCTATTTTTTTGTTCAAGTAGTAATTTGCGATTCATCATCATCCATCATAAAGATAAAAAATATTGAGTCTGTAGTCGATTTATCCTTATATACATACAGTACAATCGGTGAATTATGTATGTATATTGTATATTAATCGATTGGAATAAAAAGGATTTCTCGATCTCTAAAACCGTACAAAGTGTACAATTAATTGAAAATATATATAATTGTGTAATATTATTTATATTAAAAATGCTGATTTAGTCATAGCATATTTGTGTTACTTATTTTAAGAATATGGAAATTTATTAAAAATCAAATCAATTTATTTTGAAATATCGAGTTGTGCAATGTTGACATTTTTATCAATTTTATGTTATTAATTATGGTGAAATTTTAATTTGGAATTATAAAAATGAAATTATGATATTATACAAATTATGATATATAATTTTAATATTTATACTATTTATGTATTACTAGATATTATATACAGAATATATAATGTTATAAACTGATGAAATTCAGTAGATTTAATAATGTAAACTATTTATTTTATATAATTGAATAATTTAATTATGTAATTTTAATAAATTTAGTTTATTAAATTTTTTGTTTTGTAATTCCTCGTTTGAAACATACTGTATTTTATCTATCGTACCTACTTTAAGCATTATATATAAAAACAAAGGTAAGACTTTGCACAATTATATCAACATTTATATAAAATCTATATATTTCTCTACCGAAACTGTATTTTACAATTTTTTAAACGAAACATTTAATATAAAATTAAAATCCGTATTTCAAAAGTCATAGTCTTTATTATAAAAATCACTTTTTTCGAGATCCAATGTTTCAATTATAAATGTTTAAATTGTCATAAAATTTTCAAAATATTAAAAAACAATCTAAATAAATAATCGTAAAACAAAATGCTGGAAATAAAAAAATACTAAAGCAAAAGATGCATTAGAAATTATTTCTTTCTAATAGCAAATATAATAAAAAAATTAAAATTGTAATTAAATTCCTATTATATTTATTTCAAATGTATCTAATATAGTTAAAATGTAAATGTTTTGTTTTAAATAACATAAAAAATGTTAAATAATTACAAATAATTTTTCTGCAATTTAAAATAAAAACATTAATTTTTTTCGTCAAAAAACAATCAAAAATAAATTGAATGCATATATGTGAGTCCTGTACGAGTATCTGAATGAATGGAAAAATGTATATAAAATTAAATGTATATAAAGTAGATACGTCTTACTGACATAGGAATTACAATTTCTGTATATTTGGTTACAACATGAATCTATTCTTCTGTGTCAAATTAGGTTGCATTTTAAAAGTATGATTTTTATCATATCCATAATAATAATAATTATCATAATTATTAATAATTAATGTGATTTATAAATTAATATATATACACATCTGTAAATATAATTATTTATATATATAATATTAAGCTCGTTTTATATATTGCATAAACTGTGTATAATATGTATATATGTAAAAAACATATTTAGCAAAGAAATAATTATATTTTTTTTCTGCAGGTTTTAATTGGTCAGGGCCTCGGGCACTCGGCCTTGATGGCAAATGTGCCTACATTCAGACATTTTTCATCACACTATCACGTAACTGCAGATACTGCAAAATATATATAAATATCAAAATATCATATTTTTTTCCCAAGAAGAATTTTGACAAAATGATTCAATTTTTGACACTAATTTGCATAATGCGCAAATATCGTTATGCGTCAGAAAACGCCGGATTTGCCGTGCACGTAGTATCGCTTTCCTCAAAATGTATTCGTTATATTATACAAAACGGAATTTAAAGAAGATGTTATAATATGAAATTTCAACGTTTTATCCGTATTACGCCACGCTCATTTTATACACACAAACTGTCAATTTTATACAAACTCGGATTGCCTTTTAGAAATGTATCTCCGGAAGTTTGTAACG
The DNA here is from genome assembly GCA_022817085.1 of Psilanteris sp. ZL-2020. Classification (NCBI taxonomy): domain Eukaryota; kingdom Metazoa; phylum Arthropoda; class Insecta; order Hymenoptera; family Scelionidae; genus Psilanteris; species Psilanteris sp. ZL-2020. Next base: position 785 of record JABFQC010003713.1, on the reverse strand, counting down.
AAATCTGAGAATCACACAAATCTGTAATCCTTCATTTTGAGCTGATTTTATGGCTTTTTGAAAGTAATTTTCACAAGACCAAATTGGCGATGTAATGTAAGAACTATTCACGAAAAGTAATTCTATTGTGCATCCTTGACGAATAAATTGGAATAATTTAAGTTTAAATTAATAAGTAAGAAAGTAATGGAATTGGCAAAAAAATTTTTTTTTAATATTCAGATGGTAATTTAATACTTATTCATTTAAACGTTAATTCGCGGAGCATTTTTTATGCGATGGTGTGCTAATAAAAAGAAACTTCTTTAGAAATATTTTACGAACAAATTGAAAGAAATTCACTGAAGCATAAAGATAAAGACGAATAAATAATTTACAAGAAAAGTTATTAAGTGTCCCTGAAATGGTAAAATCTTCTAACTGTACCGAGGAAAATGGTATAACAAAATTATGATATACAAATGATAAAAGTTGGGTACTGTTATAAAATATTATACTGATACTGTTGTAGTTTTAGTCGGAGCCTGGAAATATTATGAAAGTTAGTTTATTTTATAATAAAAAATGTTACTTACATTGAGTAAATTATTTGTATTGGAAATGATTTTAATGTGTGATATATTCTATGTTGTAGCCTTTTAATTAGATTTTTAGGTAATTAGAGTTAGGTAATTAGAGCAAATGGCCAGATGAAATATTTGGAAATGGTTTTTAAACTAAATATATAGTATGTATCAATATTGATCAAATTTCAAGTATATATGTTTTTTATAATCAATATTTAT
>JABFQC010003712.1:0-13674 GCA_022817085.1 Psilanteris sp. ZL-2020 | reverse complement strand
ACGAAGAAAAATGTTGCATTAAAAATTACTGAAAGTAATTTCAGTTAGAAATTACCGAACTTTTGAGTAAACATTGATGAATGTTTGTAAATATATACTGAAAATTCATCATTGTTTACAGTAAAAGTTCGGTATTTTCTGACCGAATTTTTGTTTTGTCCGTGAGTTACTGTGTTTTTCATAACATTTACTGTTACTGTATATTATATATATTATATATAAATGATATATATAATTTAAATTTCCATTATTGCTTGGAAGGGTTTCATTTTATATTTAAACTAATTCAAATAAAACATTAAATTGTTCGTAATCATATACATTTATTATATATTATATATACAATTATATATTATTTACAGAAACGTCAATGTAAATATATTTAACTGACAAATATCAAAACCAGTATAAATGAAAAAAAAAATAAAAAACATTTCAATGTTTCATTTAACTTCTATTACTTCCAAACGCAATTATTACACAATCGAATTCTTTTTATAACGTTTTATTAATTTTTATTACTACGTCAATTTAAAATTAATTATACCTGCATAAACAAATCTCACTTTCAAGATATTAACAGAAAAAAAGGCGAAAATATTTCAATTTCGTTTAAACCGCTTTAATTAGTCAAGAATTATAATAAAGTTGAATTTCTTAAAAGAAACTAAAAAAGCTTCAAAGAAATTGCCTTTTATTTTTATTAATTTCTGTGGGTAGAAAAGTTAATTGAATTCGATAAACAGAAGTTAAAACATTCTCTTTTTTTTGTATTTCTCTTTATTCCTCCTGTTTCGTATGTATTCGCATTGAAAATTGAAAACAGTATAAAACGGGTCGTAATAAGTTATATCAATCGGTTTAAGTCGATTTTTGTTTCTTGCGTATATTTATATAAAAGTATGTTTATTAAAATGATATCCAGTCGATTTTGAATAGCATACTTAATTGATATAGTATAAATAATTATTAAATTCTGGAACATCGCAATTCAAATTGTTCAATGCCGGCGGCTCGGTATCATAAATTTAAATAATCTGTTTTACTGAATTTATTTATAGGTAAACATTTCATACATATTACTACTAAATCTTTGGCTAACAATAAAATTAAGAATTTCAACGCTCCATTGTAAATTAAATTTGATAAATTAATAATTTGATAAAAAATACGTAAATTAATATATATATATATATATACTCCGCGAACGGCTTTCATTAAATTTTGTATACAAGTTTTTATTTTATAAGTCTAATATAAACCATGTTGTAAATTAAATTCTACTAAATTAATGTGCAAAAATATGTAGGCAAAATTAGTAGAAGTTAATATTAAACTTATCTTATCATGGCATTCAAAAAAGTTCGTAAATCTTTTATCTCCCATATTTTTCATTCGTTCCACAAATTACGAAATAATTTATTAACTTTTTATTCCAAAAAAATATTTACTTATATATATATACATGAGGAATTATGATAGAATGAAATATAAATGAATAATAATTGATTTTCTAATACAAATTAATTCAATTGATTGAATAATTATAAGAATAGTAAAATATTATATATGCAGTTAGCAAAATAATAAAATTTTCAAAAAAGTATACATTTACAAAATTATTTAGTTGTAAATACTCCAAATTAAATTACAAAAATCCAACGACTTCGTATTCACTTTTTTATCCATTTTTAACGCAATAGGAACAAGGGATTCATTTCAAAAAGTGCTGACCATACGATATATATATTTATTTTCCAATTTATAAATAGTGAAATATTTCACTCATTTTTCAAGCATGCAACCCATCCCTCACATCACATGCATTTATTACTTGAATAAAATGTATAAAAAGTTAATTACAAAAAAATAGTCAAATTTTTGCAAAATAAGAATTACACAGTTTTATTCGAAATTATACGTATTTATACTTAATTGATAATTTAAAATTGACAATTGGCTAAATAAATTTACTTAAAAATTTCGTTATTTTGAGTTTTAATATACAATTTGGTCAAATTTCGAAACAAATTTGTTTTGTAAATTGACACAATTTTCAAATAGCCATAAAAACAAATTAATACTTTCTTACATTCCATTTGTCTTCTGAACATAAAATAGCATATTTATCAATGTCAAATAATGTCGTTATGGTATATCACGCATCATTATTTCGCCACAAATGTCAAAAATTTTGGTAAATGAATCTTATTTAACACTCTTAGATGCGTACAAACAATATATTATATTCATATTAAAGACATCACCATAAATTTGTACTCTCAGACAAATGTACCAAACTTAGAGATTCTCTCCAATTTCAATAACTATACGGTCTTAATATAAAAATATTCATAAAGTAACTTATTACTTTTTTATATATAATTATATATAATATTGTGATATTAATTATCATTTAGTAACAACTGTATTATATATACATAAATTCTTTAACGCATAAATAATTAAACTAATTATTTAACTTTATATTATTAATTATTAAACTTTATCCTTGATTTTATGTTTAAATAATTTATTTGAATTGTGAGCATCTTTTATTAAGTGTTATATATATATATTATCAAAACATTACTAGTTCACAGCCTAAACTTTAGCGTTCCATTTTAGTATTCGTATTATATACATTTTATATCATTTATATTACAAGCTGCAAAGTTTTAAATGAAATTAAACTTACATTTTTACTTACATTTTAATACATATAAAAAACTTATTTTATAATAAAATTATCATAATTACCTTTTTCTATCACAATAACTCATTTAATTTAAATAATAATTGTATTAAATAAAATATTATTCACGCGTTTAGAACGATTAAATTAATTAATTAGAATTACGATATATACCTTCATTAAAGTATATAAAATATATATATACCATATATACCATACCATATATATATACCATAGAAAATTAGATCTTGCATGTCTGTAAGTAATACATGCTATTATTATATAAAAAACCCACATGTCATTTTTGTATCTGAAGCATACCTTTATAATTAACTTTATAAACATAAACAATTTTAAATATTCATTTTATTATTTATTTGTTCAATCATTTATCATTTATAATCACACATTTTGCACTTTAAATACGTACAAAAATGAATGTTCATATTAGAACTGCATACAAATCCTAAAAACGTATTAAATAAGTTTTTTATATTTCAACTACCAACAAGTTAAACAATAAGACAAATTGTCAAACTTAAATCACTATAATCTTAATTTATCTATTAAATATTTAATATCCGCATTAAACGAGTACCCACGTTTGTTACTCAATGTTTAAAGAATTATTAACATTTCAATTCCACAAAATATGATTATTAGAAGGTGCACAATTTTATAAGCATGAATTAACCCGAATACATATATAAATAGAAATAAAATATATATTGAAATTAACTTCATATATTTATTTCATTTCGCATATTAAATACATATACTCTTTGAAAGTGTTAGAAAACCTAAAGGATTCCTTTTTGTCATATTTGTTCTCGGTATAAAAGTCTAGAAATCTTAAAATCAATCGTGATGCAGTTTTAATGGTTAAAGAATGATTTTTGTCTGTATGCAAACGAATCATTGTTTTCCACCACGAGAGTCTCGTTCGAAGTACGTACATCGAAACAAGGGGTCATCGTTTTGTTAATGTATGCCTAACACAACGAGCATAAGCCGTAACCTTTAGCTCAAATTATATGACCAATGCAGTTACAAAAACCGAAAATTCATGAAACCATAAAATTAAATTATTTAGCTCGCTGTAACAATGTTTCATTTATTATAAATCTAATACGACATAAAAATTAGTCCAAATTTAATTTCAATGTAAAATCATTTAGGTGAAATAAATTTATTTTCATATTATCAATTTATTTAATTATAATGCATAAATCTTTAAAAACAAAGCAGTATATATATTTATATATAATGTCAAATGCTCTTGTTTGAAAATAATGTATATTAAATTTATATGAAACTTATATAATATTTGCACTGAAATTCAAACCATTTTAAGTTTATTTCTCAATGATCTTTAATTTACTGAAACACTATTAATAAACTAATAAGGATCTTTGCGTTTGATATGCAATTGTATGCATGTATATGAATAAACTTGATTATTAATTTTCATAAATTTTAATCAATTAAAAATATAATACATATATATAATATATATATATAATATAATACATATATTATATATTTGTTTAATACACGAGAATGTCAGACTTGTTTAAAAAGATTTGATAATATTCACAACAAACTTTGATACCTAAGACTATGAAAATAATTTCGAAAACAACAATCTTTATTTATTTATTCAGAAAATACTCATTCGCGATAAATTCATTTTTAATGCAAACCCTTATTTTTATCAGTTCTTTTAGCGAGATGAAAATGCAGATCTTCGTCTTAAATGAAGACATATAATACCCATGGATTTGCTCGACGGATTAAAAGCCATGCATCATCCTTGAGTTATTGCTACACACGTTCAATTTATATTCTATAACTAATGTTCATATTCTCACATACTTTGTTACATCACTTATGATTTATACACACGCTAAACTGCTGAGCAAAATTTGACGCAGTAACTTCGAACGGTCAAGTTAGTTGTGAATGAACGATTAAACTTTTGAAACTTTCCAAAAGTCTTACATACAATTTGTGATTCCTAATTTATTCTGGTTATTACTTTAATATCGTCATGCCTGGCATAAACCAAAAGTTCCTTGGATCGTTTTGTTAAAAATTTTATATAATGGGCAAGCTAATATGAAACATCTCTGTATTTATTCAGGAGCCAAAGAAAAGTTGGTTTCTATCACGCATTTAAATTTAAGGTGTATCAATATGATTAACAGAATACGTTTATTTACTGCTTTATTAAATACAATTATGTGCGATTATTTATTAACAATTGATGCGGAAAAGTAAAATTGTAGTTTTCAGTTTTAATTTTTATTCAATTGATATTTCTGTAAATATTAACATTTTACATAAAGTATTAATTGAATTAAATATACATATATAAATATATATATTTTATACAATCATAATGGAAGAGGTGAATTGAACTAAGTAAAGTATTTCTTTACATCGATCCATTTGCATGTAAAAGAGTTGTAACATGAAATTGATTCTCTAATATTCTTATTTTCACTGTTACATACAAATGTTCATGTATTATTATATATATAAATATATATAATGAACAATTTTTTCTAATTCATGATGTTTTTAATACTAGATTATTTTAAATAATATTATTATTTATGGCAAGTGAGTATTATAAATAAGAAAAATTTATGGAGCTTATAAACATGTCAAAGAATTAACATATTATAGTACTCAAACCAGTTGTAAAATATTTATTGAACACATTTCAATCACTACATATAATCATAAAATATTTATGACACTTTTTATAAAATTAAATTTTAAAATTAATAAATCTCAATGAAGTATATTTTTAATTGTATGTATTATTAATTATTAAATGTCAAAAAAGTAGTATCGAAGATTACATCTTCAGATGTAAAAATAAATATTGAGACAATTACTAATATCATAAGTACACTTATATTAGCAAAAAATTATTATAAATCCAAAGTATTCTATTTCACTCAAGTCAAAAATTATATATTTATTGAATAATAATTAATTAATGGTAAGGGTTAGTAAAAAGTGTACTTATTAATTAGTTAAAAATGGAGTATAACGATTCACTTTAAGTACATTAATTTGCTTATTTTGCAAAGTTAATAAGTAAAATATAAGATATAAATTAAATAAAAGTAAAAGTTAAAATTTTGGAAGCAGATTATTATTTAATGTGAAAAATTGACTTACTAATAATGAGAATTTAATAAACGATAAAATGGATACTTTGCAAACTATGATTTAAGTTCAAAGTATATTGACAAACCGGATAACGAGTAGAATTTGTAATACTGCACATTAATTAGAGCTTGTTATAATGTCTCGTTTTTCTGAGATTCTTTTTATTCAAATTTCGTGAGTCACCGTGTAAATTCAAATATATCTATGAATTCAAAATAATGTATTACAATCAATTTCCATTTTGCAAATTTTTGAACATTCATTAAAATTGTAATGAATTCTTTGGTTATGTATCAAGTAAGCTAAAAAACTTAAGTTACAATTATTTTCCTTCGAAAGTATATTCAAATTAGAATAAGACATGCAATAAAACTTTGATTAAACTATTAATAAATTTAATTATTAATAGAATAAAATAATATAAATATATGAATAAATTCTGAAACGATGTTCACTAATTATCAGTACGTTCACAATATGAGCATAACATTTCATTTTTAAAAATCTACAACAATTCATACAATTATTTAATAATATAAATTTGAAATAATATATTTGTAAATACTTAAAAATTAAGTCTAATTAACAATTTGTTCACTGTTACTTTGAGGTAATAATATTTGGTCATATTTTCTCCTTAATAAGTACAATAGTCATTTAATTTCATTTATAAAATCTACCTGAGTTTATTCTAAAGTTAAATTCAAACAAATTTATTCATCTATAAGCATCGTAAACTTGATGCAACAAAAAGTAATTTGTGCAACAACAAAAAGAACACGCATTTCGTTAATTTCATTAAGTAGCTACTTCATCCCTGTATTTCCTAATGAAATTGGCATGGTCATAACGGACCTGTTTTTTATCAACATATTAATTGTATCGATTAACATAATTAAAGGCAAGCTCACACAGCCTTCTTGGTCCGTTTATTTTTCGACGTATTTATAAATTACATATTAACAATTACCGTATACATATTTATCTATTTACAATCGAAGTTCGTTCTATATAAAAACCGTTGATGATAACTTTCAATTATGAATACTACTTATCTTGCCAATTAATTCGATTGTGATATCGCGAAATCACAACGGATAAATGATCAGCATCTAAAAGCCTTGAATTAGAAAACTAGTTATATTTCAACGCGCAAATAATGTCTGAATTCAAGGTATCACAAAAACGGTTGGGATTCATTTGGTTCTGCTTATCCGATCCATCCAGTTGGATTTCAGTGACGTCAAGTGTTGCTTCCGGAAACGAGTTCTGTCATAAAGAAGTCAAACACGTGCGGGAGGTGAGAACGCTAAGAGTCGTATTATGGGGGGGCGGAATGCGGGGGCTGGGGTCAGCAATTCGACGCGTATTGCTGACGATCATTGCCGAAATAGGAGACAGACACCACGTCACCGCCAACGTTTATTAAACACTGACCCTGCAACATTCAATAAAGACAAATTATTAATAATCACCAATATAAACGCAATATAGCAATCAAATAGTTTTTTGTTATGTATATTTATGAATGAATGATTGTTTATAGTCGAACGACTTCTACCAATTTGAGTTCATATCTTATTGAAAAATCACATATTTGAATTATTTTTATTGCGATTCTGAACACCACTCATGCAACTGCTTTTATCGTTAAAACGCAGAAAATGAAATAATAAAACTGAATATAAACTTTTTTTTATCTGTTATTATATGTTAAAAAATACGATCACATATATCTTCCCTCCACCGGGCAGTTTAATTTATTTATAATTGTTTTCGTGCTTTAAGTTTCACCATGAAGCCACATTTGCAAAGAAAATGTATGTTTTAATTTATTTGTAACAAAATAAATTTTTGAATATAAACTTTATGTTTTGAAGTTACAGCAATCTTGAAATAACACAGATACTGCGTGAAAAACTTCTTTCGAAATTGCAGTAAGTTTGTAAAGATAATCTTAATAGTGTTATTTAATACTTTTTTGCACAATCTTACGGATTTTGAATGTAATTCTCTTTCCATTGTTATACCTTTTAAAATAATGCATATATGTAAATTTAAAAACACGTGGTTTTGAATTTATATACAATTTTTTGTTAAATATAAAACTGAAAATTAAATACAAAATTTAAATTGATAAACTGACGTATTATATTAAGCAGATAATTCTGTATGGTAAATTATTGAAATTTCTCAATAAGATAATGAAAATTATGTTTTATTAAAACGATAGTCATTTAAATACATTTTCTGAAACAATAAAATCAATCATCGAATTCCATAATTTCAATTTTTAAAGCAATTGAACTTGTATAATATATACAGTGTTTAACTTAGACATTGCATAAACATTTAGACAAATAAAATTATTGTCTCATATACATTGCCGATGCGAAATAAATATAAGTAAATTAAATTATTCTCTGCATAAATCAACTTTATTAAAATTCTGTCTAATAGGTATTCTTAATTACAACTTTAATTGACCTATTCGGTCAATCTATATACTTGTTAATATAATACTATAAGTTGCAAATAACTTCATGCGCTTGATGACCTAGATTCGTGTTACATTATACCTCTAATAATTTTCGTAAATGATGCTCGTTCATCAATGATCACTTTACATGAAGTCACGTTAAGTTCTTTCAAACTATATAGTAAAAAAATGATTAAAAGTATATATCTTCAATATTATAGTGGCATATATATTAAATCATAATTAAACAACCTCTAATTTAAAATATTTAATTTCGCTAAAATGTAAACAAGAATATTTTAAAAGCGCTTGTATTTTATTAAAAAATAAGAACAATAAATTTTATTAAAATAAGAATAAATTCAATACATTTAATTTAATAACAAAAAAAATGTGAGTAATGATTAGAAATATAATATTTTATTGTAATATATTTTTAATTTATTTAGTCATTATTTGTATATTACTTAATTATATCAAATCAAATATTTGATTATTTATATTATTTGTGTTAATATAACACGTTCGTGTAATTTCGTGTGGATTTTGTATATAGTAGAAAATGTAATCATTTTCGGATTCCTAATTCATATACCCTTTTGTTCTCGTCCTTAGTAGAAGACCGATTCTTGAATACAGATCAGACTTCCAACCTCCGTAGTACTCGAAGGACAAACTGATATCCCCACAATTGAATTTGTACAACATAAATTTCATGATAATTATTTTGATAATAACCTTTCCTTACCTTCTACAAATATTAACTGTGTAACTTAAACAAGAAAATCAGGAAACAATTCATTTTCATTGTATATGAAAAAATGCTTTTTGTTCCCTCTAAATAGGCACTATTTGGCACATTTTAAATACAAACAATAACATTATACTTGTTGAATGAATATGGTATATTAATTAAAAGTAATTCATTATATTTTACAGCGAGGATATATATATATTATATATAACTATACCTCTATAAAATATTATATTACTGAATTCGAGTTTCAATTAAAATGTGCTGCATATTATTTATTTTGATTAAAAAATCATTAAACTAAATATATATCAGAAAATATTTTTCAAGATGAAAATCTCATCCCTTTGCTTCATGCATAAAAGCTTATATTATATACACATATTCTTTTTTATTAAATAAAAGATAGGCAGTGTACGCTTTGAAACTTTCAACTCATTTAAAAGACATGTATGCACATATGTATGTATACCTATAATACACATGTAAAAGAAATTGTTTAATAATAGATAAAATAAAAAAGTATCTATAATACACATTGACAGTATAAAAGAAAATACTTTAAATGGAAAACAATTATTTTTATGTTGTAAAAGTTTAATAAACAATATAACTGAACTCAGTATATTGTTTTGTTTTTTTAATCAGTCACTTATAAAAATAAATAAATACGCTATCAATTAAAATACTTATTATATAAATTAATAGCTTTCACGTTTTTAATATAAAGATAAATATACTTTACTTAAATTAAACAGTTTAATCTATATTTTACCTGATTTTTATGAGGGCTATGGAGTAAAACACATTGAGTCATGAAAAATGAGATCATGGCATTTCCTCCTAAAGCTGTAACATGAGCACGAACAATAGCCAAAATTTCTGTCATAAAACTATGAGTAAAACCACTTAAACCTCCATTCTGCAAATTATAATTACATAATTATATATCCAATTTACTCTTTTAAATAAAAAACAATACATTAAATATAAATTAAATGAAAAATATTGTTAATCATTATGGTTGTATATTAAAAAATAGTGATATTTTATACTTTTGATAAATTGTTTAATTTGTATAAAAGTATAAACATGTATTTCATGACTATGATTCAGCTATTATAGTTAAATATAAAAGACTATATGCATATTATTATCTTTTGTTGTACTAAGTATTAAGACAAAAGTATTACACGTTTGTTACTTTTAATTTTCAAAATTAATATAATGTTTATATTTATATACATTATATTATAAATCAGTTATAATATAAATATAAATCACTAAAAGAGTTAATATTAAAATGTAGGAATAAAGCAGTTTAATATTTTTATTACTAATTAAACAATTTTAAAAAATTATGCTAAAAATAACACTGTAAAACTATTTCAAACTTAATGAATTCATTATTGATTGAAAATAAACTAAAATTAATACCTCTCGAATGGAAGTGCTTTCTCGAATAAAGAAAAAATTCAGATTCCCTAAATATCGTTCTATTCGACCACTAGGCAAGTACGATAACGGTGTTATATCAACTCCATATCTTTCTTTAATTGGCACCTAATTAAAATATTAAAGAATTATGTTTTAAAGTAATTCGATAATGTATATATTATATCTTGTTATAATGATAAATATCTAATAAAAATGATTACATATTTTTATATATAAAACTAGTATATATTATACAATAAATAAATATCTTACATGTTTAGGTCGCGGATAATGCGACTTTATTCGCAATGGAGAACGTGGTCTAGTTCTATGTAAAAGTGTTGCGACTAGCGACGTTGGTGTATTGGAAGAATTTAAAACCGATGTATCTTGTATACTAAGATCTTCTGCAGGATCTTCTTCTAAACTAAATATCATTTCACTATCGTCTAAAGAAAATTATATTAATATTAATATTCCCACTACATTTGTAATTTGTATACATAGTAATTAATACATAAAAATGTTATATTATGTTTATATTAAAACGGATTTATAACAAAGATTACAGAAACGTACCTGAGCGTTTCATTTGCTCTTTACTCGTAGACGTTACAACACTTTTTTCAACTGCTTGATCTTGTTTAATAGGTTCACCTAATCCCAATGCCATTCCAATTACTGAAAATTGCATATCATCTTGATCTGGAAGTGCAACTTTAAAATGAAGACCACACAAAGCACAAGGAATCATTCTACGAAGTTTGAAATAAACAGTCTGAAATAAAACAAAATACATTAATGTTTAAATGACAAATTTAAATTTGTAAACGTAAAAATGCAATTGAAAAATAATATAAATAATTAATAAACTAATATAAATATTGTATACTTGTAAAACAGATTCAAAATATTTCGATGGTGCCGTAATTTGTTGTCCGGAAATATTATTATTAGGTTGTCCAATAACTTTGGTTCGTGAAACTTGTGTAAACATTTGCAAATTCCGAACTATTTCAAGTTCATCTAATCCAGGAATAGTTTGGGTGTTAACAACATGAAATCCATCTGGTGGCCTATCATCAATCAACATATTTATTCGTTCCATATCTTCAACATCATCTACATCTAGAATGCAAACATCTTTAGCACCGAATGCCACATCAAGTTCTGGCAAATCTTCTTCTGATTCTTCTGTGTCAGATGACTTAGTGTTATCTGTATCCTAAGAAATAAATATAATGAAAATTATAAATTAAATAGTCAAACAATATAATTGTTTATATGTAAATTGAAATATGTAAATTAAAAAATTATGTAAATTAAAATCTCAAATATTTGTTCTGTATATAAAAATTACCATAAATTTTTATAAACACTGACCGTACTTAATGACTTGAGTTGATAAAATTCTCTATTCTTTCTGGCTGTTTCCGTCAAAGACCTTCGCAATTCTATGAGTTTATCTTCATCATGCCACGAATTACCCGAAGCAATATGAGGAACTGACGGTTCAGGTAACGCAGTTATATAAACAGCTGTTCCGACTGCCATTCCAACCATTAACTTCTCACCAATGGAGACTTGTATTTTCAATCCAAAAACCGCATTCATTCCCTTGACTCGCAATTTATTATACAACAGACTATGTAACTCGTATTCTAAAAATGGCAATAAGTCGGATATTTCCTTTGCGTTCAGCTCTCCACGTAAATCCTTTTTACTTTTACAAACTGTAGCTTGAATGAAACTGCCTCTGCCTGTGACTGTCACGTTTTCTGGTAACTCCGTTGTTGCAAATAATACATCTGCTACTTTACCACGTCGACAAATGGCACACTTGGATGTGGTCATTTTGAAAGGCACACCGTTTTCCGAATACGGAAGATGACAGACACTGCAACTTGGCGCGGAGTTTATTGACTCATCGCGATCATTGCTGTCTGACTTTTTACGTGCACGCGCGGTTCGAGTTTGTATTACATCAGCACCATCTGTTTTGTCATCTTTGCAAGAATTACGAGGACGCTCTCGGTCTGAATCAACGGACGTTCCTGCGAGGCTTTGATTTATACGAGATACATCCGAATCTTGAGTCGAACTGTTCATATTTATTACTGCCGCAGTGCCATAGGCACACAATACACAGATGTCGTCACTAAATACATAATTCATATTAAAAAGTAAACGTAATTTGCCACGCACATATAAATTAAACAGAGTTGATTAATAATTTATGTGATGTAACAAAAAACAGTGTACCATATACTGATTTCTTCTTTATACCCGATGACAACGTTACATCCAAGTGATCTTGCATGAGAACGAACTTCCATCCTTATTTCTGTCCACCAGTAATCCCGTCCCTCCGGTTCTTCTAAGCTATTAACTCTTTCAAGTAACTTCACAGACCTTGCACTTACGAGTCCACCTTAAATATTGATGACAGAAAATATAATGTCAGTTCAATTAATAATAAACGAGATTATGAAATAAATGTTCAATTACAAATAGTCTGCATCGTTCTGAAAAGTTTCATTGTATGTAAAATGAATTATAAACATATGAATAATTTTATTATTTGCTACTGATAAATAAATACAAATAATTATTTAACAAATATCTTATATAAATGAATTACCTATGTGCAAAATAAACCCTGGTGGATATTGCAACAATGTCATAAAAGGATATTCAAGCATTTCTATAGCTTCCTGATGCATTGTTCTTATAATTGCAGTTGTAGGCTTCATATCTGCAGTCAAAGTTTTAACAAGTGGTGTAGTAGGTTTCAAATTAGTTGTTGATCGATCACTACTTGTCAATGAACTACCTATAAAATTAATCTATAAGAAACTAATATTTAAACAGAATATCGGGAAAATAATCAGATATCTATAAAAAAAACAATCGGCCACAATTTCACGAAGTATTCTTTCACCAGAATGGTTCTTAAAATCCAAATAAAAAACACCAGTTACACTTTTATCACTCTCTCTTATACACCTCTGAGAGCCCCCGAGGCTCATAAACATCTTGTCTGCTCTCTTCCTCTTCAAAAAAAAAACATCATACACTCACACCAATCATCACCAGTATTACCACATACAAACACACCAGCAT
>JABFQC010003711.1:0-13674 GCA_022817085.1 Psilanteris sp. ZL-2020 | reverse complement strand
CTATTACGTCAAATTATAAGCACCATAAGGCACGAGATCTCTAACTCGTTGATAAAATGTTGTTGCTCTTCATCCTTATAGTGAGTTCGTCAGGACCATCCTTTTCCAATAAAATAATACGATCTTTGAGGTCTTGAAGATCTATTTGTAAGTTGGAGAATTCATTTCTGATGGCATGAAATTCATAATTTATTTTATTCTTATTGCTTTGAATTAGCAAGGACAATTTCTGATAGATTTCATCGAAATTACTCCTAATAACCAGTTCATGAGAAGAGGTAGAAGGAGTAGACAGTGAATGTTTATTCGGTGTAGATATAGAGCCTTTACTATTAATTAATTAATTAAAGTTTTATGTTATTTCTTTTCATTATATCTACACACTAAATTAGTAAATTATCATAAAATCATTTTCACTGAATTTAGAAGCTAAATATGAGATGTTCATTTTGCATTTGATATAAAATATTATCATACATGTTCGCCATAGAAGTGCAATGCTATAAAAACGTTTACAAAATAGGTTATTGTAAAAAGCATATTTTTTAAAATGAAAAATAGAAATAAGCAAATTATCGGATGATAATTTATATTCATTTATTTAAATCAGTTTTTATGTTCTAATTAAAAAAATAAATAATTAACTTTTTACTAAACAAAAATAGAATCGTTTTCTCAAGATCCAATATATGTGTTTATATAGCTCTCCGTATTACACCGCATTTAACATTATTACAAAAAGTTGAATGAACAACATGCTACGTGCAATACACTAATCTGAATATAGTCACGTTTCAAAGTTAGTAATGTATTTAATTTTCTGAAATTGCGGTAACTACTCTCGAATTGTATAATATGGCTTTCGAATTTGCAAGACGTACGTATACATTATTATTTCATTGTAAAACTTTCTATATTTTCAATTGGCAAAACATGTGCCATTATTATTATATATACACATCCATACATCCACGAAGAAATATAATTTCAGCTAACTGAAATTATTAAGCTAAAATTAACATTATTTCAAGTACATTATTAATTCTTTTGAAACGCGTAGAGTCGTTTTTGTTTCTATAATATGATTTATGGCACGAACAGCGTATCCATTAATTTATGCAATTGTATTATGATTTTAATAGAAGTGTACGATAAAAAATGTAAAAAATCACAATGTTAACTTATTTCAATAAATTTCTAATATTTGATTATAGATTTTTAAATTCCTACACGAGTTTTATTTGATATTTTTTTAATATTGAAATTTAATCTTGAAAACTTCGTTGTTAAATAAATAATAATCTTTTGCATATTTTACAATGTTAGACAAATTTTATTTTCAATCTGAAATTTACAATAAATTATGCGATGTGTGTTCGACTTATAATTGTAATTATACTGCAGTTCTTAAATTTTGTGATAAGAAAAGGATACATGTAAGGCACCACAGAACTGTCGGTAACACAACAGATGTTACATTTTATATCCTGTCAAATAAACTCTATCCTGTTCTTCTTTTCTCTTCATGGTTATTCATATAAAAGGAAAACTTCAGCACTACTTTTCATTTTATTACGACTTATGCTTTCAGCCTCTTTATACGTCGCAGTGTGCAATTTACTGACAGTTGTAATAGATATAATTCTTCGACCACATTTTTCTATTCGCATCTTTTCTTTCAATTTCTTAGTCTATTGTGTCATAGCGCAGTAACATTTTCATTCAAAAATAAGATCTGTAAAATCCTATTTCCGTCGTTGTAAATATTCTTTATTCAAAGGAACATCTTCATGGATTCAACAGGAAAAGTGTTTTTATAGAAATCATAGCGTAAGAAAATTTAATATGATCATTTCAAAAACTGTCCCTTCATTTTTGAGGTTGTCGTGTTAGATTTCCATTACTGTACATATACTGAATTAATCATTTGATATATTGAAAAACAATGATATTTTTGCAAAAATAACGAGTATCCTTTATCTTTTATTATAATAAACGAAAATAATTTTGTGAAATAAAAACAGACTTGGTGTAAAGAATATTTTAGTTTTTATGACTTTATTAAGGACGATAGGTCATGTGATACAAAAGTATCAAAGCTTTGAAATTTTGTACATCTATAAATAGATGGCATATATGTAATAACATTTTTCTTAAAAGTTGATCGATTTTTACTGCGTGGATATAAAAATAATACATTCGAAAGTATAGGTTGCTTGTATTAATTTTTATGCGAATATAAATTTTTATTATTAAATTTGGGTTGCCATTTCTTTAAATAAAAATGCAATCGCTTGATCTCAAATTAAGATTGCTATTTCAGACTATAAATATACTTGTCTGTTATTTTTATTTCGGGATTTGAATAAATTAGTGTTTAATATTATATAAATTATTAGTATTAATTGATCATATTAAATTAGATGTAAAATTAAAATAACATTGTAACCCAAATGAGTTAAACGTTCAGTTTTGTTGAGAAATATTATTTTAATACAAATTTGTATAAAATTAAATTCGAAAACAAGATGTATCAGCCTTAAAAGATTTTGGAATGAAGAACCGCGCTTAAATTTCAATTTTGTTACCATTCTGTTTAATTGCATTTCATAGTCAAGTTCGTTTGCATTATTAATTTAGCCTCGGTGACAAATGTTATACTACCAACTATTAGAAATATTATAACTTATAAATATACATTTTTTTATGTACAAAATAATTATATGATATAGTATATTATATATAAATATAAGACTTTTGTGTAAATTAATCAAACAAAATTTACTCCAAAATTATAATCGCTTTCCTTAATAATTACACTGAAAGAAATCCTGCAAATTTTACCATACTATATTGTAAACATGGGATAAAGGAAAAAAATGTAAACAAATATGATAAATTATGATTAAAACTTCAATAAATGTGATAAAAATTACCATACAATTTTTTGTTTTCCTTTATCCGATGTTTACAATATTGTCTGGTAAAGTTTGCAGGATTATTTCTTTCAGTGTATGTTTATAGTATTCGTTATTATTTATTTAGAATTTCTCTAGATTAAGTTGTCATAATAAAAAACGCAACTTAATTTGTGACTGAAAAAACTTATTAAAATGCACAATGTGTAATAGCAAGAAAACAGTTGTGTTTATTTTCGACCACACGCTCTTCTTAAAAAACCTCATTCCTCATGACGAACTTGTTCATTGTTCAGTCATCGCGTGGTCTTACACGTTTCAACAAAAGCCATTTATAAAGGTAAATCACTTGGTATAAGCTCGACACGAGTTGAAACCGGTTATTGGAAATTTATGAAGGACACTGTGGTAATATCGCTGCGTGGTAAAGCTTGCACATCAGGGAAGTATTACATCTTATGCAGGGTGTGTCCTGTGCTGCAAGTCATTATTAATCGGTCTTTCGTATTAAAACAAGGCTAATAAAAAATTACTGTAACACAAATGATATATTAAAAAATTTATGACGAGTTAGTTTAAATTAGTATGAAATTGAACTAATTTTACAAATAACAAACAATATTTTTATTGTTTTATAAAACAAAATATGTTGAGATATAGCACACATATATGGTTTTCATTTTTAGCAAAAATAAATCGTCGGTTATTGTTTCATAAAGTTTATAGTATTAATTTTAACGTTAATTAAAATGTCGATTGGAAATTTCGTTCAATATAAAATTTATGGTTACTGAAATTAATATTTTATTTGTTGCAATTATACATTATAATATATGTGTTAAATATTATTCCAATAAATAAATTCTTATTACATTAATAAACATTTTAAAGTTAATTTTTCAAATGTTTATGCGTTAATATAATGTTGATAAAATTATCGTCGGTTTAATTTAAATGAACACGTAGTTATAAAATTATAATAGATTATAATACAATGATGGTGATTTGAATATATTAGCACTGATTAGTAATATCTCTAATACGTTTTTATGCGATATGAAATTGTCTTTTATACTTTATCATTACTTTATCTATTAATTAAATTAAATGTAAATTAAACGACGTGAATAAAGTAGAACTATTATATTAGAATATCATATTGAAATCATATATTTTAGAAACAAATACAATTCTTATAAAAAAGTAGTTAAAAATACAATTTTTGAATATTTATTATGAACTAACATTTTCAAATATTTCTCGATAAGTACAAATTTGTCGAGATCTCGAGATATGTGTGCAATTTTTACACATTTTTTCAGATACGAATTATATACGCAAATTTCACATTGACTTGATATATCGTACATTTCCTTTGGTAGGGGGGAGCATACAAACAAATTTACTTATGAAAATGTATATTCTTTCTGTATATATATAAAATAGCAATCTTTTAGTTTTCATTTTAAATATCAAATATAAATTATTACAATATAAGTATTTTTTGTAGTATTAGACATATTCCTTTTTGAACAGAGAAAAATTATTGATGAGTTAAGATCAAAGTATTTCAGTTTCCTATATTGAAGCAAAAGGTATTTTGTATATGTCTGGGTGATTTACATACGGCTGTTTCAAGTTCACATATAAAGAATTCTATTTGAAACTTGTCAGTTTTATTCAAGAATTGGTTTTTAAAATTATGAATAGTTGAACGATAATTTCACTCATTTATTTGACGAACTTTTTTAATAATAACATTTTAATTTATTAATTGAAGTAAATATTATTTATTTCAATAATTTTTAACCATCTTGTAACCTTGTTTAGAGTCATCTTAAAACTTAAAATACATTAAATATAATAATATTATAAATATTATAAATTTTAGAATGAATTTTATTAGAATGTAAAAAATAATTAATTCTGCTTATTAAACTTTGTCTAAATAATTGAAGTAAAGAACCAAAAAATATGAATTAATATTAGCAACCCCACCCCTTTGAGTACTTATCTCAGAACAAGCATACTTTTTCACTTAGTGATAGATGACTTTGTTATTCCCAAAAACCATTAGTTCAGCTTTACACGGGACTGGCAATACAGTTTTGCTCACGTCGCGTGGTTTTTTTGCATACAAGTCCTCTTCCCTCGAATATGTATATTAAAACAAAATTTCAGCAAGTACTCGAACTCGTTTACGGTCCGACAATGTACTTTGCGATGGTCAAAATCGGACTCAGTACTTCAGATATAAATTTGAATCGTTTAGTTCACTTTGATCAATCATGCGTTACCGAAGCTCAAATAGATCAGAGAGTTTCATTCGCCGACATTACTTTTCGGATTATTTCACCCCCAGATGAAAGAAGTGAAGCGACTTGAAATCAGAGAATATACACAGGTCGCCATATTTCACCACTTCAACAAATCCATAGATCGGAAAATTGATTGTCCGGCAAATTTGGCGCATTTATAGTGCAATGTGGTCTGCGCTATATCCCGTTGAAACCACGTGAAACAACATTTAAATTAAAATGCTTGTATTCTTATTCCAAACTTTAATCTGAAACGAGAAGTAGGAATTTTAATTTAAAATTAAACTAACAAAATTACAAGGCGAATCGCGGAGCGTAATTTGGAAACGATTGAACCTTCAAAGATGTGTTCAACACGTATTTTTAGTTTTTTTATTCAAAGCGTATTAGACGAGTTATTCAAAGGGAGCGTTCTTTTTGACAAAAAAATTGGTGAATTTCAACGCGGATGTTTTGAATATACTCGTAAAATAACAAATAATTTTTGATATATAAAACTGCGGTTGAAATTCATTAATTATAAATACATTTCAAATTGCTTTGTATATATAACTTTTAAATATCGATAACAATTTTAAGGGTATAAATTTTGAAGCTTGTCATGTCTGGAATAAGTCATTTTGGAGTAAAATTTGATGATTATTTTTACATAAAATAGAGTTAAGACGTTATACACGGTAAGAACGTTTTATCAAAAATATAACTATATTTACTACACTATATGTACAATGGATTATTTAACAATAAATATTGTACTTTATTTAATTTCAATATTGCCAACACCATACGAAAAGTTACTATATTATATAGTAAATGTATGTAGTATTAAAGAGTAAATTCTTCAATTTTAAATACATCACTGCTAAAAAACATATAACATACGTGTCTTATTTAAGACACAAAGCTACTTAATTAAGACGCCTAAGTGTCTTAATCAATGCAATGTACTTTATATTAAGACAGCTGGTGACTTAAATAAGTCACTTTGTGTCTTAAAATCGTGACATCTAAGACACTATTTTTTAGCAGTGATCCAACAGCTACTATATTAATATAGTATTTAGTGACAAAACTATTCTTTCCATGTAAAAAGCAGCCCTGTAAAAATGTCATGTTACAAGAAACTTAATCCGTATAAAAGTATTAAAAGTCTTATTGTTAGATACTATACTAATGTATTTTTTCAAAAACATATTTAGATTTAAGACATTTTTAGTAGTATAAACTTCAAATATCTGATAAATATAATTATATTGTTATGATGAAGTTCATAAATGAGTGTTGATAGGTCTCGCGCATCTGAATCCCTATAGTCACTCATGATTAAACCCCATAGGTATATCAAACGTGGTCGTCTTGGAAACGGCCGACGTAGTAATAGCCTTCGCGTCAGAGAAACCTTATGCATACGAGCTCCTTATCACAATTGCAAGATTAATTTATTGCATCGTGAATTACTCCTAATCTCTAAGAAACCTCTCCCGAATCTCGCAGCTCTCTCCAAAACTATATAAACAGAATCACAATATATTGACTGTATGTGTATATCATAACCTTGAATTTTTATTTTTGTTTTGCAAAATGAGTATACGAAATTGTGTTTCAAATTTGCAATCACTTTATAAAATAATATAAGTATATAAAATGACGAAATTATTTTGTTATTAAATTATCTTTCAATAATTACATTCATTAAAATAATATTATATATATATATAAGTATGTATCGAAATACATTTAGATTTAATTATTTACGAAAATTCAAATTTACACAAAAAATTAATTAAAATACGTTTTCAATTTTAAAAACAAAAAATATATTTTATTAATAACAATAAAACATTTTAAATCTTAAATAATGTACTCTTAAAAAGTATTTATACATACAATTATAATGATGATAGTATATTATTATTACATACAAAAATAGTTGTTTGTTTTTGTATTATAATTTGAATAAATCAAATCAGCAAATCAACTTTTCATATTAATTACTTCAACATTGCTGAATTAACTTTCAACAAATTATTTGATCAAATAATACATCTGTTTCATATTTAACATAAATCATTATTTTAAATTAACTTTCGTTGTCTGAATAGCTATTATACTACACCAATTTTAATGGTCAACATAAAATTAAATTTAAAACTTAAACATAAAAATGAATAAAAGAGATAATAAGAAGTTTATATTCTTAGTCACATAAAAATATCAGAATACCGTTTGTGTATTTTATATCGATTTTACTATATACGTATTAATAAACGACTTTAATTAAAAAGATAAAACTACGAATGTCAGAATAAAAGACAACCAAACAATTCCCGAATATAAGAATAAAATGTTTAGTTTTTAAAAAGAAAAATATGTAACTAAAAGACAACCATGCATATCTCTCAAACATATGATAATATAATTCAAAAAGGCTGAAAATATTGCTTTTAATACATTGATTTTAATTAAATAGTAAATTACATATATATTTACCTGTACTATTATTTTATATATTTTATTTTATTTTTATTATTTAAACATCGTCATCAATATAATATGTTAGTTCCTAGTTTAAGTATAAATTTGTTTGTGTCAACTTGTATAATACATTGATTATAAAATATAATCAAAGACACAACATAACATGCGTATTTACTTATAATATATACATAAATTTATATTTATTTTTGGCTGCGATAAATAATTTATATAACGTATAATCAGTCTGATGCATATTTAATATCTAATATTATATTAAATCGAATAATTCATGATATTAAAAAACATGAAATACAAATTATGAGACCTTTTCAGGTTATACTACTTTATGTTAAAATATAAATTTAATTTAAATATCTTTTCTTTTTTATAATAACTTTCAGGTATAAAGTTAGATTCGTCTGTGAAATATTGTATATATATATATATATGTCAAAGATATACAAGATATATATATTATATAAGTTTTACACAAAAAATTTAGTTTCTATACAGTTTGATGTAATTAATCAATTTAAGAATTAATTAATGAGTACCTTTCTGAGCACTTTTCTGAGTGCTGGTTGTATTGTGAACTTAAGGTTCCACGTATTAAATCGTCTGCATTTGAACATTCTTTTACAATAGTAGTGGCAGCTAAATTGTGGAAAAATTTGCTTGTATAAATATTAAGGCTTCACCCTCTTTCACTATATTCAAATTGAAACTAGATAATAACTATCCTTCACAATATAACTAAATAAAATGAAAACTTGTGTAATTGCATATATAGAAAATATGTAACATCAACATATATCTGTTTTATAAAATTTATTAGATATTTTATAACCATACAAAGTATAACCCTAAGGAACAAATATTGCAATAAAATATTAATACTAATAGCGATAATGTATACTATTTAATGAAATAAGTAAACAAATTAATGTTAAATTTAAAATAAAATTAACATGCAAAATAATTAATACATGAATAAATTATAACAATAAATATGTAAAATAAAATAAATATAGACAAAAAATGTAATGCTTATCGACGAATACGTTTCTATTTTTGTTTCCTTCATACACACCGCATTGTCGTTTTTCGTGACGAGCTTTATATGTATCTATAAATATAAAAAGAACTGCATTGGAATGTAAATCAAAACTTTTAAGTGTGAGACGCGGCAAAAAAAGGGGTAAATCGACTCGTAACTTCATCTCGTAAACAATGCGAAGGCGGGCAACGTACTCTTAACTTGTAGTTGCAAAGGGGAAAAAAAGACTTGACATTGTACAGACCAACTTTATTGGTCATGACGAAAGACATAAAGACAAGAGATTTTATTGACTCACTGATGCATTCTGAAAGCGAACTCAAATACTTTCAAAATGTCGAATCGTAGTTTCGAAATATATAAAATTCGTCCGAATGTCGTGGTTTTTTTATCTAAACTGTTGTTCAAAGAAAACTGTAATATTGCTTAAAATTACAAATGTATTTTTAGTACCTTACTTACAATATTTTTTAAATAATATATTATTTACAATTAAAGATGTCTTCTCTTCTTATTATTGTATATTATATATCGAAATTATATATTATATATATCGACATCATTATCCCTAAATAAAATAAATACGAAATTTGTCTTCGAATGCACGATTCTACATATTCATTCTCTGAATACATTCTCTGATACACTAAAGTAGTATGCTAATTGTAAATTCAATAAAGGTGTCTAATTATTGCATTTATGTCTTTATATGGAAAAATAATTGTTTGGCTATTGAGGACAGTCCTCAAAAGCCACATTTGTAATGCTTACAAAAATCATAAAATGAACAACCGTTGATCGTTTCAAATGAACATCCGTCCTTAAATGAAACGATCATTAGAAATATTGATATTTTGTATGTTACATTTAAGAACTGTTCTTAAATGCAAGTTGAAAATCGCGCTAATGTCCTCATGCAAATGCCACATTTTTTATTTATTTCAAATATTAAAGGATGAAAATTAAATTTTTCCATATATAATGCATTATATATTATTATAGTAATATTAGTCTTTGTGTATCATTTCAAATTCTGCCCTGAAATGCCACGCTAAGCACACGCATATATATATATATATATATATATATAATATATATATGTCAATTAGAATTTATTTGGTCGCAAAAAAATACAATTTATATTTTGATATTCTTGTCACAAATATATATATTTTGTACATCATAAAGGTTTACATACAAGTATAGGAAATGTAATTTTTTATTATAATAAAAAGTACGTAACTTTTAAAAGGACAAGAATTACATTGCAAATAAAATTTATTGCAACTAAACAGAATGTTTTATGTGTGTTTTATTTTATGATCATTTATTTTAAACACATTCAAAAAATAATAAATAAATAAAAATAAATCAAAATTAAATAACGAACAGTTATTACCCCTGAATATTGTCTGTGTTGGCATAAAACAATGATTAGTTTTCTACACTCAATAAAAACATCAGTCCGACGCAAACTTGTTCAAATATCCCGTATGCCAATCATAAAACTAATATTTATATACAATTAATGTACGCTTGTCTAATTGAATAAACTTCATAAGTATCGATATTGTAGACATTTATAACAAAATAATATTAATACATTAATACGTAATCAATTGTTTTGAGTAAAACAGTTTTAATTACATCTTTAAAACATATATGTTTGAATAAAACTTGCTAAATTTTTTTTAAATATATTGAAACTATAATTAAATCAGTAATTAACTCGAAATCGCGGATTCAAGCCAATTTCTGGTAAATATATTTTAATATATAGTTTTACTAATTTTATATTTGTGAAATGGTATATATTTTTACAATAACGGAATTTAAATACAAAATATATTTTTTTAATTAAATTCATCATTATATTAACAAAACTCATGTACAATATAACATGACCCCTTTAGTAACACGTTTGATTTAATTAATTTATTAATTTACTTTACTGTATTTTGATGAGATTATCGCTAAGGAGCTCACTAGCAAAATTATTGCAACTATACAAGAGACAAATGGGCAGAGAAGAATCGTCAGGTTCTATAGTGGCCATTATGTTAGTCGCCTCACTATGTTACCGGATGAAGAGAATCCAGCAGTTTCTCCTTTCACCATTGTTGAATCTTTATTGCATTTGTCGAATCAACTGTTTTGACACCTGTCAACTAAGCGATAATTGCTAACTATAGAAAAGGTGCAAGACTATAGAGGTACTGAAACTCATTTATTAAACGTTATTTTTGTTGAAATTTTTTAAGTGTCGCATAATCCATTATGAAAATATTACAAAGATACCATTCACTGAGAGAAATTTGATAGTAAAAATTAGCATGAATAATGGTAATAGAGCATTACGACTGAAAAATTATAATTTTTAACATGTTTCGTGTTAATTTTTAACGTTTTTTGTGTTATATGTAAGATTTTTAACATATTTTATCCAAAATTTTAACAAAACATGTTAAAAATTATCATTTTTCAGTCGCAATGCTCAATTACCATTATTCATGCTAATTTTTATTACAAAATTTCTCTCAGTGTTCAGAGGTTCGAAAGAAGAATAATAAATTAGTAAATAATAATTACACAAACGAAGCCAGTTAATCCAGTAAACAAGGGATGGATGTTCCAGGTTTCTCTTTTGGATTCGTCAAGTCTAGACGTTCGGAATACAATTTGAGTGGAAATATGGCCATATGATGAGCCTTCCCGTGGTACGATTTGATATGTTAGCTTGTCGTCTCAAGACCAAATCACATTTTCTTCACCATATCCATCAACAATATTGGATTTTTTCAAGTTACCGAATCTGGTGTGTGTTTTTGCTGGAAAAATTCGAAAATAAGTGAACACTTAATAAAGTTATAGTAGGAGTGCTATGGGGATACAGGCTGTGCTTCTGGAGTATTCTAACTTCCGGTTTCCGAAACAATGTTCTATGATACGCATCGGATATTGAGAAATATCGAATGTCTCACGAAGGGAAAATAAATTGTCGTTCCAACTCATTCAATTGGAATATATTTCTCACATCCAATATGTGATTATCTCGCATCGCTCTGATGATTCATGACTGGAGGAGTGTTTCTAAAACTTTTTCTCTTAAGTTCAATATACACATCATTTAGGACGAAGATGGTGTATTTCCGGCAGTTATTCTGGCTATGATACGAGCTCCCAGCATCTTGTTTTCCATGGATAGCTGAAGACACCCGACTTCAAACAAAGATGTATATATATTAAATGTATAAATATATATATATATAAGCCAGTAGCGTCTTTGGATATCTCTGAGCGGTGATTTTTAAGATCTTAGATGGAATGCCATCTGGTCCTGGCTCTTTTCTATTTTGGATGAATTCATGACTTCAATGACTACTCACTCCTAAACAGAGGGATATCTTCGACACCTATAATAATAAATAGATCAAATTAGAAAGAAATGTAAACAAATAGAACAAAAAATAAAAAAAAACAAATATCTCTTTGTTTTAATTATATATAAAATCTGTTTCTCGTTAGTAAAATAACCATTAGATATTTATATAGATATAAATAACGTTAGATATACTAAAATAGATATTAGATATAGAAGATTAATTCTAACGTTATTATAATAACAAATTTTTAAATTTTTTAATTTTTATTAAATAATTTCTCTTTTAACTCTTTTACAATGATATTAATAAGATAAGGATAAGGATAAATTATAGTAATTATAATAAATAACCTACTTTAAAGATGTAAACGATTTTATTTTAAGCCGAAACGTCGCTAAATGTCAGTATAGAGTGTGCTCCACAGCGGAAATGAGATTCTTTACATCTTTAAATTTTCATTATTTTTTATTATTACAAAATTAGTATGTTTTTGGATAAGGCAAATGTTTCAATAGAATTTATTATCAAATTGTATTGTGATATCACAGAAGATTTTGAGGGGAAAATATTTCTAATTATTATTTTATATTTTTTGTTTAATTATTAGTTTTTTAAGGTTTCTTTTAATATTGAAAGGTTATATTATTATAGTAGTTTAAATTAATTTTAAATTTTCGTTATATTAATGTTAGAAAATTTAGTCAAATCAAAAATGTTTTTTAAGTTAGAAAAAAGAATATATCTCTCCAGAAATATGCTTTTTGAATTAATTCAAGATTTTTCGGTTTTATGTTCCCTAATATAAATTTCTAAGCGAAATATAATTTATTTTATGTCGTAACGTTTTACTAGTATACTGAAAATTTGAATCATGCTCGAATGTTATAAAATTTGGTGAATAAATAACATATTTCATAAGGTGAAAGAATCAGTATTGTATTTATTTTAGATAAAATATAGTTAAATTAATAAAACAAAAAATTAAATTCTTAACATTTTATAAGAAAATTGATTAAAACAATATTGTCCGATATATAAACATTTCTTTCTATAATTATTTAATTTCAAATATATTAATAATCGTATTTTGTCAAACTTCATGTTTAACCACGTGATTTCGTGTACTTTGTTTTTAACTTCAATCAGTGCTGGCATACAGCGAAAGCCGTATGTGTGCGTTAAACTTTGCTTCCCTAACAATTTTCTGCACTATGCGTAAATCTTCATTTGCATTAAAGAGAAATCCTTTTCTGCAAAAGAAAAATTCTTTTTACACGTAGAAAAATAGTAGATTCTGTTAAGTTAAGAAGAAAAAAATAACCATAAATCAAATATTTTTGTCCGTTGTATAACATGTAAAAATAGACAACATCTCATTCCATCATTTTTTGTCCTTTACCAATATTTTATACTGTTAAAAACGAGTATGATTATATTTAATCAATTTATATCTATCTAAAAATTCACTTATACATCACCGCAGCTATTTAAGGTTTCAATTATATTAAATAGGGTAAATT
>JABFQC010003710.1:0-13674 GCA_022817085.1 Psilanteris sp. ZL-2020 | reverse complement strand
TTGTAATACGAAGTATAGAGATGTGTTCATAAATTTTGCAAATACATAATACACTCTGCGTCTCATTTAAATGTCTGCCTTCTTCGACATTGAGATGAGATAGTTATGTATGTTACTTTTACAGCAACGTATAAAAAAAGACTATTGTCCCAAGAACCATTCTAAAATATCTACCTTCAATGTTACATCATTCTTCGGAGAATAACAGCAGTCTTATTCAGATATTCAGCATGGTCCCTTCAAAACATATAATATATTTTCACCGCATTTTTCAACTATGAAAATAAAATTTATATCAAATTAACATCGTCTTCGCTCGGGCTATATTAATTTCCATTTCAACGTATCTAGTAATCTTTTTAATTTACGAGCCATTTCATTCTTGTTTATATTTAATATCTTGTTTTTGGTTTTTTCTTCCATTTGTATAATACATTTTTTCTCTTATCTATTTTCACCCTCATTTCTACGATAGTGCATTTAAATATTTATATAAACTAGCTTGTAAGTCGAATGAATAAATATAAATTCATGAAAATTTATGATGATTCATGCAAAAAGAATCTGAACAAAGAAGTAAAATTTCTCGAATTGTACAAAATATTGTATATATAGATACAAAGGACAGTATCGTATGCAGTTATTTATTACGTTGAAAATCATTAAATGTTTAGATTTGAGAGTTTCATTTTCTAAGCAATTTACAAAAGCAGTATTAACGATTTAAGTGAAAAGACGTCTTAATTTGAATTCAACTTAAAATAAAACTAACGTTTGCGAACAAAGTCGGTGGTTTCAACTCGATCAACGCATTTGATGAATTTTTTATCCTTGTCTCAATGCTACCAATCGTATATATGTTAAAGTCAATTTTAAATGCAACCAATCAATATGAACGATTTAATATATTAAGGACATACACGCATAATTTAAAATGTCATATTGAATCCAATGAATGCAATTTGTTAAATATATTCGTATTATAAATATTAAATATTAAAGATATTCCCAATATTGATATTGCAATCATACTGATCCTAAAATTATAGAAATATTTTAAATTCATATCAATATTAAATAAACCATAAAATTTTGTTTCATTTTTGTTTAATGGATTAAATAAAACAAGATTCAAATGATTTTTTCACCAAATCACTTCCAATTAACATATATTTCTGTGATTTAAGATATATTCAATAAATATTATTCCTTGTAAAAATAGTCAGTTAAATAAGTTGGTATAATTATGTTCATCGTGTATAATATAATTGAAATTGATCTCAACAGGTACGAACAATTACGGATAAAAATTTTGGGTGACTGTTATTATTGTATAAGTGGTGCGCCAGTGGAAAGGCCAGACCATGCAATTCTCTGCGTGCATATGGGATTGTCCATGGTTGAAGCTATCAAGTATGTTCAACAGACAACAAACAGTCCAGTGGACATGCGAGTAGGTATACACACAGGAGCAGTTTTGGCAGGTATCCTAGGCCAAAGGCAATGGCAATTTGACGTCTACAGCAAGGACGTTGAATTGGCGAACAAAATGGAAAGCAGCGGACGAGCCGGGTAAGTTCGGCTCCGGTAGTATAATTTTGTGTTTATTGCAAGCGATCTGATCAAATCGTCCCACCATCAGTTAATTAATAACATCTTGAACTTTCACTTTGTTTCGCCACACGACAAATTTATGTTCCCAATCTTATCGTCTCTTCAAGGACACATCGTTGTACCAGATTAAAATTATATTCTATCAAAATTTTTTTCGTCATTTCGGCCTAATTTCATGATAATAGTTCGTGAATCTGACTGTGTGTCACAGGTGTAAAAAATAGCAATGCTACTTGGCGAATTGCCAATCCACATTTCAAGCCTTTTGGTAACAACGTTTTAACACCTATTCAGTCGAATAAAATATTCCCGTCATATTTCTTCAATATATATATATATATATATATATTCATTGCTTTTTATCCAATACGAGATAATAACGTTCGTGAAAGCATACATTAGATAATATATATAGTTATACTAATATTATTTATAACTGTGTAATAAACATTCGTGACAGTACTTATAGAATACAACTTTATTCTACGTACGATTATTTACAATACTCTATTTTTGTTTAATTTTAATACTTTTCTAGAGTTTGTTAATATTATTTATACATACACACACTTCGTATCGACGTATTCACTTAAACATGCGTAAATGCTTTTACTTATTCAAAGATCTTTCTGTTACAACTAGACAAGTTTATATAAAGACGGACGATAAAGTATATAACTGAAATACTTCAGCATAGATATAAAAATAAATGTTATGTATTGTACAAAAAGCACACGAATTCAATAAACCGTATGATCTTACCTCCAACTTTACACTATATGCATTGTATTATAACCACGTACGCTTCCATTTTTAAACGCTGCAATCTTCCACCAACCTTACACATAATCACTCATACAATCTTATTCTGAATGTTATTGTTATTGTTTATAGTTCTTGTATAACTTATGCCAATCAACATGTATCCCGATTGTTTTGATCGAAAACATAAACAAACATTAAACATGTAAACAATAAGCAATAACATCGCGACGAAAAGGTCATTTTTGTTTTGTTTACACCGCGCATTTATGTTTTCGTTCGAACCATGCTTTCTCTAAAGCCGCTTTTGTCTTTTTTAAGGCGCGTACATATCTCAAACACAACATTGAGTTTCCTGAACGACGAGTTCGAAGTGGAACCAGCGTACGGCGAGAAGCGCGAGGAAGCTCTTCACAAGGCTGGTCTTGTTACGTACTTCATAGTCCGGGCACTTAGGCCTTTTAAGCCGGCGGTAACCAAAAGCCTAGCGTCACTGGCGGACGCGGAATATACACATACGGCTATAAGTAACATAGATTCCGGGGACAAGGAGGATTCGGAAGACTTCAAGCAGAGATTGCGCAAGGAGTTAGAAAAATACAGTAATTGTCCGGCATGTCATTAATTATTCTTTCGTTCGATTAGATTACTTCAGAACAAATTTTATTTTTCTGTGTTTTAGTTAACGGCGAGATGTTTTGGTGGTCCTTAAGGTTTATAGACCCGAACGTCGAAAAGGCTTTTCACAGTACGGAAGAAGCCTTTTCGCCGCTATCTCTTCTCGGAGGTCCTTTGCTGTTGGTTTGCGCCGCTCCGGTTTGGAGGTTGCAACCCTGGGGACCATTTACGTGGGGTGGTGCTGGCGTGGTTACTCTGTTTGGGATAGTTTTGACTTGCGCCACGTGTCTGAGCAGTGCAGTCCGAGCAAGATGGCTTCGACGAACACTCGCGCTATTAATGATATTTTCGATGAGTGTGTTTTTATTACTCGACATGGTGAGTAATTTTCTCGCAAAGTCTTTGCAATTTCGCTAATTAGTAAGGTCCGACTTTACGTTAAACGATTGTTTATTTAACAAAATGAATCAGTAGCGAATTTGTAACGTCGCTCGAGAGTTGATCGTTTGACAACGATTTGTCACGCGCTTGACCTTGAC
The DNA here is from genome assembly GCA_022817085.1 of Psilanteris sp. ZL-2020. Classification (NCBI taxonomy): domain Eukaryota; kingdom Metazoa; phylum Arthropoda; class Insecta; order Hymenoptera; family Scelionidae; genus Psilanteris; species Psilanteris sp. ZL-2020. Next base: position 10,141 of record JABFQC010003710.1, on the reverse strand, counting down.
ATCTTTTATTCCAGGGAAATTGTGCAATCATTGATGACATAGATCCTCCAACGAATGGATCTTCAGTTTATTCACCTCGTTGTCCTTACCCATCTTACTACTCGTACATTGGAGTTTTGGCATTGATAGTGATTTCCATGCCAACCTACATCAGTTATATTCGCAAATTTTGTCTCATGGTGATGCTCGCCGGAGCGCAGTGTTCTATGAACTTTTTCATCCTGGCGCCCAGTCTGGATCGGGAAGACAGGGCAATTACACCGCCTGGGACAGTGATTGTTCCGTTGAAGTTTTGGCTTTCGGTCACTCTAATAGCCGTCACAGTGACACTGACAATCGTGGCGAGATACGTAAGCATACTGATGGATAATATTAATTATTTATTTGTTTAATTTTAAAATATATATATAATTATACAGTCTATATGTGACATAGACTGGTATAGGATGATGTCTATTATTAAATGAATATAAAATCGGTTTTCATCGCATGAAATTTAGAGATCTTTTGAGATTCGTATAAGATAGTAGGGCTACGTATATGATTATCGCGTGTATGTTTATTTATTTTCAAGATTTTTTTATTTTTAATAGTCAAAATAATAATAATAGTAATGAACGGTGTAAAAATGACTTATTACTGACCTTATTATGTGTATCTTTTTTAAATGAAAATGTATACACTTAAAAGAAATAATGCTTTAAACTAAATCAAATAAGGCAATAACCATACACTGAGAGAAATAGATATTCGAATTAAATATCTAAAAAGTTTCGTTAAGTATCTAAGATTGTTAACTCGAATAATTACAGATTGTATTTGTGACAACAAACTAAATTTCTGTTTAACAGTTTGGATTGTCAGAGATTGTAAAATGAATGTGACATTAAACGGCATATTAAACATAACCTACAATTTTTATAATCTTGACTGTTGAAATGAATATCCGTTTAGTTTAATCGGCTATCTGTAGTTTAACAATCTAATTTTAATATCTACACTCAGAAAAATTAAATGTAGAAAATTGCTGTTTATAATACTAATTTGGAGACATTAAAGTAAAAACCTAAAAATTACTGTTTTTCCTTGTAGAAATCCAGTTTTGCATACCAAATTGTCCTTCTATTGTTTAGTATAATGCTATTATAAACAGTAATTTTTAAGGTTTTGTTTTAATGTCGTCAAATTAGTGTTATAAACAGCACTTTTCTAAGTTTAATTTTTCTGAGTGTAGATTGTGAATTTAACTCAGTATAGGATAAAGGCAAAAAGTGTAAATAAACGTTGAAATGAAATTTAAGTAAATTGAAACTAGGCTTATTTTGTTAGGTTTATGCTAATTTTTGCTAAAAATTTAAAAGTTTGTTACTATAATTTATTATACTTTTGTCAAATATTTATTATCCAATTTGGAATAATTTGCATGATTGTTTCTTAAAGTTTAAATTTCAGATTGTTACATATGTAATAGCCCAGTCATTGAATTAAGTGAATGCACGATTGGCGGTTGACAAGTTTTGTCAACGACAAAATATCGACTTATATAAGAAGAAGGAATCGTGTGAAATTGACGAGGAAGAAATTAATACCAATTGTTCTTGAAACGTGCTATTAATATAAATTTCAAAATCAATCGAGTATAGACGTTCAAACAGATACGGTTATTGAATTATTTTTATTCCGTTATTATTATCGGTGTACACCTCAAATAAATTTGCGTCAACACTTTCAAAGAGAATGATTTATCCGATTTCATCTGTTCAAATTTATCCGTGAAAAAGAAGTGGAATATTCCATCAGTGTATACATGGCTGCATAATGCAGGCGTTCTTAACTCGGGGATTTAATAAATGTCTTCGGGGCGAAATTCGTTAAATTTAAATTAAGCTCGAAATAAATTACGTAGGCTCAATTAAAACAAACTTATTATGGTTACTTTGGTTAGCTTCACTATTATTATTATTATTAACATGATCATAGTTTTTATTAATGTTATTATTATATTAATCATCTATATATATATAACAATCATAACTTCGACATCCGTTTAAAATGGCAAATAACAGTTATGGCAAATAAAAGTTATTCCCATCGTAAATAAACATTTTTGTGATGGTAATTGTACCGTGCATCGCTTTTAATGTATCAATTATACTATTATAATTATAATTCTTCTAGACCGAAACTGTTCGGAGACTTTTGTATCTTCGAGGTCGAGAGGTCGTGGCTCAAAGAGAACGTGCAGCGGACATGAAACGCAGGAACGGAGCTTTAATTTACAATATTTTGCCACCCCATGTAGCAGCCTACTTTCTTTCAACCGCAAGACACCATGACGACTTATACAGTCAAAGTTACGCGGAAGTCGGAGTGCTGTTTGCCAGTATGCCGAATTTTGCCGACTTTTACAGCGAGGAGAGCATCAATAATCAAGGCCTCGAATGTTTAAGATTCCTCAACGAAGTGATTTCGGATTTCGATGCGGTTAGTATTGCGCGGTCTGTCGTATCAATCGAGAAGCATTAAGTAAGAGACTGAAAGTCGGTTCTATTCATGTTTCGTTCATTGAGCTATCATTATCGCATGTGAATTCGCGCAGCTTCGACATTTTTGAAATGCCGAAATGAAAATCGGATTCATTTCCGGCTCGCTCTAATATGTATACGTCGCGTAACGAGAGTCATTACGATTCGCCAATAGGGCGCATGTTGTGCCGAAGCACAAAGTCGTTCGGTCTAAAAATAACGACGGATTTCATAAGCGATTTATATGTATTCAATGATTTGAAACAGGCTTTGATTTCGATGTATGTTCAGTGGAAATTAAGTTTCAGATCAAAATGATAATCGAGAATGTGTTTATGTTTATGAATAAAATCGATGCATGCTGATTGCGAGAGCGTCGATTTTAATCAGAATTGCAATTAGATACGGTATCTATTATATATCAGTAAGCCATACGTATGTCGTGCGCGATGTTCGAATTGGATGACAAAAATTAATGAAATCACGCAGGTCGTGTTTTTAATTGTACTGAAAATGCCACTAATAATACGCAGCGAAAAATAATATAGAAAAAAGTACTACATGAATGGTAATGTGGAATGCACTTGGAAATACCATAAAAATTACTATAATGTTGAAGCTATTACGTAGGTTGACAATTTTACTACGTTATACAATAATTTGTATGGTAATTTCAAGTATATACGACTTTTACTAGTTACAAACATTAACTAATAGTAATTTTTCTACGTCATTTTTCGCAATGTTCTCTAAAAAAAACTAATTAGTAATGGTTACCACTTAAATGGTAAATGTTACAACCTAGATGGTATCGATTGCCATTTGGATTACTCAGTGAAAAAGACATCTTCGTAACACCTACTCTACGATAAGTTTCTCTTCTTCACTACCGCAATACTGACAGTAATTTAAGTACAATTAAAGACGCACGCGCAGTTGAATCCATCACTGACATTGGTTCCGTTTGCAGATTCTCGATCAGGACAAATTTAGGAACATTATCAAAATAAAAACAATAGGTTCGACATATATGGCGGCGTCAGGAATCATGGATTCAGCCGAAAGCGAAAATGAACCCAGGTGGACTCACCTTTCAACGTTGGTTGAATTTGCTCTGGAATTGAAGAAAGCTCTTTCGAGTATCAACGAACAGAGTTTTAATCATTTTGTATTAAAAATGGGTATCAATCATGGACCTGTGACAGCAGGTGTCATCGGTGCGCGAAAACCACATTATGATATTTGGGGCAATACCGTGAATGTGGCTTCCAGGATGGAAAGCACTGGAAAAGTTGGCTGTATTCAAGTAAGATTGATTATTTCGTTTATATATACAAATACACTTAACAATAATTAACGGTGCACGCTGGTTTTGTCACGTGTTGAACCATATTCCTGTAAGAACCACCGTTTCGGATTGATTGGGAACCGATCTGATAAGTATTTTACGCGCTGTCAGTAATATGCAGGCGTCAATCACGATGATTGAATGATGAAGTTTGTTTTTTTTTTTTTAACTTTTAATAAGCCTCTGCCGTGACATTAAAAACATAACTCTGTATACAATATGCGCAAATCAATATTATGAATTGATTATAATGTTTACAATGTGATGTTTATTGTGTACTATTATTGTTGTTTTTGTTTTTTACGTGGAACATGAGCCATTTATTGTTTTTTGTTGTTAATACTTTATTATTTTATTGAAATTTTATCGTATTTTTATTTACATAATGTTCAAAGGGTGTTTTAATACGAGTTTTTTAATTATATTAACGTATTAATAGATGTGTTAAAATCTGTAAATAGTATCTTTATTTTATCTCGTGACTTAAAAGATACTATCTAAATGAAATTATATCAAGTTGACAGTTTTTAGCAAACAATGTATAATGTATATTAAAAAAAATATGAAACATTTATTACACGTTTCAACATGCGACAAGATTGACAAATTAGCATCAATTTAGGGTGAACTAAATTCGACCCTATATTATATTGATGAGTCATACAAACTGGAAATAAAGATGAACATGAATTTATACTATGTTTGGTATTGAGCTTGAATAATATTATTTGTAGGTGACTGACGAATGCAGACAAATTTTAGAACCATTTGGATATGGCTTCGAGCAAAGAGGGATGGTTTTCGTAAAGGGCAAAGGTCAACTGCTGACCCATTATTTAGTAACTAAAGACGGAGAATGGTTACACCTTGACAGCGATATACCAAAGGAACCGACACATCCAATCATTTACCAATAGAAAGTCTTCATCAATAAATAATAATCGTCGGTAAATAAATTATCGTCGAAGGTGTTTGAACAAAAATGAAAATTGATGGTAAAAAAGTAAGCGTAAAACTTATCACAGACGTGAAACAGCGGATATTGAATTAGCTTCACGTAAAAACATTTGCATTTAATTAAACATTGTCAAATAAGAAAATACACAATTCGTATTTGTAAGACAAGGATCGCTGATAACACAATTACTTATCATGTTCGGTTTTCTAACGATAAAACAGAACAGAGAAATTTTGGTATAAAATGAAATTAACGTCATATCCTTAAAAATGACCTAAGGAATAGGTAAAAAACAAAGTTATGTTTTGGATTATTGACATTTTGGATTAATATTTTTTTAATCATTGGTTGGCAAAGAAGGAAATGTTCATTCTAGACCTGACTTTAGCTGGTTATTAGGTATTTTATTAACGGTCGGTAATACACGCGTTATGAACGCAATAATCATACCCTAAAAAATTGAAATTACATTTTCAAAATACTTTAAATTTTAATGCAGTCTTCAGTTTAGTCAAGTATGTATTTTCTTTACTTCGTGTTTTGCTTTAATTTTGAATTCTTCCAATTCGTTTCTTAAAATTTTTCTTTTCTGTAGTAATTTAAATATTAACTTGTGCACGCATTTTCATAATTTATAAATCAGGCTCAATTTACATTAAAAGACAATTTAAAAAACTAAAGTTCTCGTATATCTTATATAACTGCGTTGTATTTTATAAAATAAATCGAACAAGAAATGTTTCAATATATGAAACGTATACAAAAATTAATATTGATCGTTTAAAACAAACAAGAGAATCATTTATATTAAAATGACATATACTAATGCGAGTTATTGTATTTTTTTGTATTTCTTATTGATGAACTGCTAACCCTCAAAGTAAAACGAAATAAGCCAACCATATTGTATTAATAAATAATCTAACTTGTATCGTGAGACATTTTTAGTCAAATATTTTCTTAACTTATTCTATTCAAAGTACTTTCGTGTTCAATTATACCGAATACCCCCTGCCTCCTCATTTATTGAAATCTATTCAAATCAATCAAGCATTGCGATAAACGCAGGTTTTTTTAAAATTGGTTTTGCGAAATACCTGATTAATCAATTATTGTAAATGATTGCCATTTAGAAACACTTTTCGTCATCCATTTTACAAACAATACGTAATAAAATTTATCGTTGACGATGACCAAAAATGTACGTGTTACGCGTACACTAATACATATATATATAGATTCGACTAAAGTTGATATTATTTTCTGTCAAGTCTCGCAGGTCTAAATATGAAGAATTACAGACATTATTATATGCAATGCGCAATTATTATTTCAAATAAACCGAAATACATTCTACAAACTAATTGTCTCATCTGTCGGTTCGCCGCAACATATAAAATTCGACGATTATATCGCTGGGTTTTTATTCTTATTAAATACTTGATACGGGGCGATCTGGAGTATTTGTAATTGTACTTCGTCTAAAGCATGAAAAACACATCTGAGAACAAAGATTGTATGACTTTTATATAGAGGTAGCAAAATTGTACATTATTTGTGAAAATGAGCTTATTGTGCAAAGATACGGTGGTTTTAAAATGTCATTGTCATAGCATAACAAAAAAAACCGTAGTTAGATACAACTTTTCGTAGAAAAGGTGCAAAAACCGCACACATTACTGTTGCTACCTCTGGTTGTCGTAGCATGAAAATAAGACGTACAAATCACTGATACATCAATCATATGCAAATTATGGAACGCAACAAAATTGCAAATTGAACCGAGTGTTGGACTTATGATTTTGGACAATAAAAACCGGAGTGCAGTCGCGCATCTAAAGGCATAATTCTCATTAATCTAAACCCGAAATCATGGGCCTTGCAATGATTACCACGAATTCAAAAATTAAAATTGTATATCATGAAACTCGAATCATGCATCGGTTTCGCGAATAATTGCCGTTTGGTTCATTAGAAATGACATTATCGGCTCGGAATAAACGCGCGTTACATTTAAAAAATCTGTCCATAAAATGTATATGATCGCGAAGCGTATTATAACAGTATATATGAAGTACTTCAGAACAATATATGAATTAATAACGAAAAGAATTTCGACATTATATAATAATGATGTGGTGCATGAAATACATAAAACTCTTTGATATCGCAGTTCGAGCAACCAAATCTGAGAATTAATGACTTTCAGAAATTATTACTTAATCAATATAATTATCATCGTCGCAATCATATTCTATCTGAGACATCATTAATATACAGATATAGCTTTCAACTTGAAAAACTAAAGTCATCCAAACTATTGTTATTGTTACTAATTATGATAATATTAATATACCATTATTCATTGTGTTCAAAAATAATTATATATATATATATATGTATATAAACAAAGTACATATGTATATATATTTATTATATATATATGTATACATGGAATATGGCAAAATCCGTAATAGGAAGACAAAATTCAAGACGATTCCTCGTGAGGTCATTTCACAACGTTACTTTCCTTGTTCCAACTTTCGTTCGTTACGAATAATCAAAAATTATATGAATAACGACGAAAACGCACGCCATATTCTAATTATCATGGTTAAAAGTATGAAACATTTTTCATGTCTGTGATAACTTCGTCGCGAGTAGCGTAATGATGGTTATTAATATATATAAGTACTAGCACAAATCATGAACTACGACCTGAAGATAAAGTGTAACCACTAGTTCCGATTTCGAAGAAGTACCATTATTTGACTGCGTGAAATCCGATATCGTTTATTTTTCTATACAGACTGCAAAGTTATCACAGACTCTACTATCCCCTATCCAGTAAACAATTATACCGTCGTGAACAATCGCTGGATATGTCACCGATGATGTACTCATTAATCTTCCAATGCACGACGTGACAAATAGTCGAATGCAATTTACGTTACGTGTACCGAATGTACATACATTGCATTTACCTATACAAATTTAACAAGGAACAAAAGAACTCTTTGCTGCTTTAATAACGAAAATTCTAATATTTTATAAAGCAAAATCATTGCGTCACCGTGTCTACGGAATCATTTCCAGGGGACAGATTGATTTTTGCTTTCGCGCAAACTAGACCGCACAGTGAACAGAATTGTGTTGAAAAAGTTACGATATAAGTAGTAAAAGTGGATTTTGAAAATGAAACCCGAATTTCGCAGCAGAAAAGGTTGTTTATATCAATACGATGTTATGGTATGAAGGACGTCCTTTAATGTTTACCAATAATTGTAAAATTAGAAGGATTCGTTTATGATAAACAAGATGATAATAATGGCAAGGTCACTTTATAAAATACACAAATAAAGTGACAAATAATAATATTTATCTTAGAAAGGATGCGTTATTTGTTTATTTACTTTTTTCGGTATTTTATGACGTGACCTTAGATTTATCGTCATTTTGTTGACAAACAGCTTTTTCTTCGATAAAACATTGCAACTTAAACCATACCGAAGTGTACTTTTACTTCTTACACTGTGATATCCTTTCAACATAAATGTTTTGCGTTTTTACAATTTGAGTTACATTACCAATGATTCAATCTTCCGATACACATTGCACGTTTCATTACAAAGTTTCGATATCTGTCAAGAGTGTACGTAAGAACTGTATTAGAAAGAGCCGAGATAGCCAGAAGTTCATTTGGAAATCATTTTAATTGTTAATCCTTTCACGCCGAGGGTTCAGTGAAAATAAAATACTGAAAGAATTATGGTATCTGCAGCAAAAGTGGGATATTCGAGTAAATGAGATTACAATTACTATATTATACATTGAAAACTACTACACTAATCAAACAGATGAACACGTATATATTGAACATTTACCATATTTTATAGTAATTTGTATCTTATTTCAAGACGATCCTACTCTTTAGTATTTTACTATTTATGTTTTTTTCTAATTATGTAATTTTTCAATATTACGTTACTCGTTTAATTATTTTCCGAAACACTGAGAAAATTACCAGGAACAATATAGATTGTAACTAAAACCATACGTTATTGTATAACATTTACTATTTAATATAGTAAATAAACCAATATTAACCTATCATTCCACCCAATTCATTTATCTCATCCGAATTTTGTTACCATCCAAATCTACGACGTAATTTTCTCCGTGTAGTCGTAACATTTCCGAACTTCCAATTCAAAATGCAACACAATCTGGCACATATATGACTGGTATAAACGAGAAATCACAAAGTAATTGTTCCAATTTTACATAAACCTAATGTCTATTCAGTCGGCGAACATGGCTATCGAGGGAAATGCGAAGAAACAGCCGCACAACCAGTCGTTTCGTAATGTCTTATAAAGTATTCTCGAAAGTCTCGTTGTAAGATGAGACTAATGCAAGTGCACGGCCTAAGCATGAATAATGATAGAAAGAGAAAAATAGAATGATATTCCAAGATTTAATGGCTCGTGTACGTCATCGTTCAAACGTTTTAGTTTCAGTTACGTTTCGCTTGTGATTCGTTCCATGACGAGCGCTGCCATGTTAAAGCATACAAATTTTATTGAACAAAAGTTAAAATGTTATTGATGTTATATTGTATATAAATAAAAGCCTGTTTGGTGGAATATCAATCGTTTCGTATATGTCACTGTAACGCACTTTCATAATGTACATATATAATTTTAGGACCATTTTCTTTGTTTCTCCTCGATGACTTTTGTAGATATTCATTGAAAGGTTGTCATTTTTGTAACGAATCGGTCACGAATTTATTGGGAAATATGTATTTTGGCGTTTCGATCGTGTGTCGAAATAGTTTCTTGACAGTTCGTTGCAAGAAAAGTTTGCGTTCAATGGGTGGCATTAAAATTTCATTCAACGAACAGGACATTTATAGAGTGCAAACAGGCTAATGCCACGCAGACCTAAAACGAATGATATTTGACTTTCGGCAAACGTTGATTTCATTATATTTGTTGTAGTTTTATTATTATAATAAGTATCGCAGTCCATATACAATGATTATGGATAAACATTTCTAGTACGAAATGACCATTAATTTTACAGAAATTATAAACGGAATATATATTTTTTACATTAAGTTATCCAACACTCAGATTATTATTAGAAAACACGACACGTTTGTAAAATTTTATTAAATATGCTAATCTGTAAAAAATTAAATATTAAACACATGACAAACATTGTCCTTCAATTAACCTTTGTAAATAAACAAATGAAAATCGTGATCATAAAAGTTATATTGATTTGTATCGCGCAATCAGATCG
>JABFQC010003709.1:0-13676 GCA_022817085.1 Psilanteris sp. ZL-2020 | reverse complement strand
TGCATTTTTTATACAAAACAAGAAAATCTTGTAAATAGTTTTTAGTTTTAGTTTAGTATAAATGAACTATTTAAACATTTCATATATCATTATAAATAAGCTTTTATCTTTTTTAAATTTTGAACATAACTGTACCGATAGTACTACCTTAAAATTTCATTTATTTCACTAATTACTCCACAATTAGTATTTTAATAACTCTCAATTAATGTGATTTATTTTGACAATAAAGGGTGTAATTAATATAATAAAATGAACTTTTAAAGTAATGCTTACATGTGTGATCATCATTTGATGCCATTTTGTGCGTAGTCTCTAAAAAGGGTGTCTCGATATCGAACACTGCAACTGTTGTCCCTGTAGTTAAGGTATTAGTAGTCTGAAAAGCATAAGAATCGATGGCGTCTGTTGTATTTATCATTATAACATCACGTGGTGAATTAGTAATAGTCGCACCACTTCTTTTTGAATTAGCTGTAGTGACTGTTATTGTATCTATTTCATCTGTTGAAGTATCTGTCAAAAAAATTAAATGTCTGTCAAATTTGTCTAAATTATTAAAATTTAGGTTTTTTTACTCCGGAATATAAAGTTGTTATTTACTCAGATGGAAATAAATGTAAATATAAATAAATACATTTTATTTTACTTACCATTAATGCAGTAATTAAAGTAGTCAGGGCAACATACAGAGAAGTCTGCGCAATCGACAGTACAGTAACAAATTTCCGTTGCATTAATAAGAGGTGGTGCTCCAAGAAGAGAATTAGTACACTTCGCTTGACAAGTTAGCAATGCATGAACAATTTCTACTTGATCTATAAATACATTTGTCGAGATTGAATAAATCTTATTTTATTTATAGTAAATAATATTCTTTTTGTAATTTAATTAAATAAATTATATAATAAATGTGAAAGAAAATTATATCTTATAACATATCTCTTAAACACATTAATCATAATCATAATTTTTATTTTGAAATTACTGATAATTACCATCATTTCTTTGGGTTACATTTGGTACTATAATTATTTCATTACATTTATCTCCTTGTAATAATGCCAAATCATCAATGGCTATGTCACTTACATAACTACTGCCTCGCACACCTTCAATTATAATCTGAAAATTATTATATAGTTGTTAATTTTAATTTATACAGTTTTAAGAATAGGCAAATATTTATATTAAGAAATATTAAGAAATCATATTTACTTGAAAATTAGAATCCATAGCTGGTAATTTAAACATTCCATGAAGCCATTCATCGCCATGTTGACCCTTTCTGGTAAACATTAATTTTGAACTATTATCATTTTCTGGTTTGAAATATATGTTAAGTGTACCAATTGTTGTTCCATACATATGATACCTGATTTTAAATCAAAAGATATATTTTTATTTTATTTCATTTTGGTATGTTATAAGATAAAACAATTGATATAAATAATAATAAATATAAAACTTCTCCATTGCATAAAAATTTCAAAAAATAATTTACATAATAGTGATGAGATACTGTAATCACAGTTATGAGTGCTGGTGATCTTGATTGTATTTTATTTTAAAATAAATATTGTACTTCTTATGAATGAATTGAATAAAACGCTTGCAATAAATTGCAGTTTTTCAACTCATTCAAACTTGCATTCTCAACATATAATAATAAGGTATTCTTTAAGTATAAACTAATTTTGTATAATATTTAATTCTTAAATGATGTTATTTTCACAGTTCTCATTAAAAAATTAAATAATAATAACCAAAATGAAAAACAGCCATTTTCCGTAAGCGAAGAATTATATAAAGGTGAGATAATTCGGGCTGTATCGTTAACTAATTTTCCAGAAGCCTCAATGTAAAGGTAGAAACCTGTAAATTAAATATTTTAAATTTTAAATTTAATAAATTAGGTTTCTTTAATGAATAAATTTGTTTACCATTTAGACCACGTCCCAAAGTATGATCAAACGTTGGACCAGTTCCTATATGTGAACTTGGAGTTTCAAAATTATGCCTTCTCCAATCAAAATCATGAGTTGGGTCTTGTTCCCACCAACATAAATCTGACTTTTCAAAATCACAAGAAGTGGGTGGAAAGGCGTTACTTTCTGCAAGTGTTTAAATTCATGTTATAAAATTTGTAAAATTAATATATAAATGTTAATAAAATACTCTAATAATTAAAACTATATTTTTCTTACTATATAAATTACATTATTCTAAGAATATACAATTTTTATATTTTATACAACTAATTCTTTTTAAAAATACTAAAAAAAATAAAAATAAAAAATAAGAAAAGTAATAAAATTAATGGAATTATACTCATAAAATTTACATAAAATGGTATTATTTGATTTCTTTAAGAAAAATTCATAATTAAAGTATAATAATGTAAATAAATAAATGAAAATAATATTGCTACATTGTTTATTATATGCACATTTTTATATAATGAAATTTTATAATTTGTTGTTCAAATGTAGAAGTTTGTATCAATTACATATAAAACTATTTGTTTAAATAGTTTATCTCCGTTTAATATTATTATTTTTTCCTTAATATATCCCATTTAAAATGTTTGCTTTTACTTATAGAATATTGAAACCTTGTTACAGTAAAAGGATTTACCTCGGCAGTGTGGAGCGCTGCCATTCCACTGTTTACCATTACAATAAATTTCGGCATTACCGATAAGCTTGTATCCAGATTCACAAAAGTACATTAATACGGAGCTATGGTACAAGGGAATCACGTGGGAGTGTTCCGGTTTTGCAAGGGTTGGACAATTCGATTCTGAAAACACATGTGTTAAATGAAAGCCCTTGGACATCAGTTTTTAAGGCTCAAAGTTATTTATAACCTTATTCTTATATCATCTAATCTATGTCTATACTATGTAAGGTAACACTATACCTAAAAAATAATAAATGTGATATGTAATACTTTATATATTATAAATTAGTAACTATAGAATAAACTATATATAAATTACTTTAGAAAATGTTTAAAATAATTACAGCGAATATGAATAGTTTTTTTTGATAGTGTAATGTTCCTAAAAATATTTACGTAAAAAGCTAGTATTTAATGCAGAGAGTAAGGTATTAATAAAACTTACCATTCTGTAAAAATATGAAATTAATAACAGAAATTTTTGTTACTGCTGATATAAGAACAAAGTAATATTTTATTTAATCATATACATGTTTTTATTTATAAACAAATTAAATTAAATTAAATGAACAAGTGTACATTAAAGAAAAAAACATTATGATACAATGTTATTTATAATGTGAGTCAAAATGGAGAAAAGTAGTTAATTATGTTATTCGGATAATGTGATATATCACACAATAAATTTACATTACAATTACGGTGGAAATAAATAGTTAATAACGTTTTACTAATATAGAATGCATGCTCAGAAATTGTAGAATTCAATTTAATATTATTTTTATTAATTATTGTACACATTCCATTAGTTAATGCACAATAAACTTATTAATGATGTAAACTAAAGACCGAAACATTTAATTAAAAACCTCAATTGATATGTAATATTTAGAACTGAGTAAAATTAAATATATTTATATCAAATTTAATATTAATCTAAATGGTTGTATTTTTTTAATTTATAAATGTAGTATTAATATTTTTCAAATTGTTGTTAAGATTTGACATTTATATTCATATGTATTTGTTAATAATAATAGTTTTAAAATGAAAATAAATTATTTTTGATATTAAATATGTTTAGATTTTTTTTATTTTATATTTTACAGAATTTACAGAAATTTGAACTATGTAAAAGGTAAATTATTAATATTAAGCAGATAGAAAATATTATAACATGTAACATGATTTAACTGTATACTTACTACAAGATTAACATTTTTAATATTTATAGCTGAATTTTAGCAAGAACTTGATATTGTAAAATTACAATATTCCATTAATACATAAATCCATAATTTCCCAAGAAAATAGCAATCTTGTAACATTATTTATATTTTTATATTATTGTAAGAATACAAACACTGTTTGTAATTCAACTAGTTTATATTAATCACTTATGTTATATGTTTATATTTTAAATATTAATTAATGTTATATAATTGTTTGATGAACAATAGAATTAATATAGAAAGATAATAAAAATAAAATTTTATCATTTAATGTTTGCAAAATATAAAAGCCGCACGTGCCATTCTAATAAGTATACCAACAGAGATTTAATACTTAAAACTAAAATAAAATAATTATGCACGTATTGTTAATCTCAAAAATAACATTTTTAATTCAGCATACAACAATTATAATGATAAAATAAGTTAAAATTTCAAAATGTTAATAACAATTTTAATAAAACTATATAAAAATATCTCTATTATGTGATTTGTTATTGAATCATAGTTAGTATTAGACATCTAATAAATATAAAAATGTGTTAGTTGATAGAAGATGAATTCATAATAGATGTCGCAAATATGAAAGGGCAGATAATAACAAGGAAACAAATTATAATCAAAACATATGGACATTTTGATAATACATAAGCAAATTACTAACTGACACAAACAGGAATAGGCGTGTCCCATTCACCCTGTTCGCAATTTGAATATTTGTTGCCGATAAGAGTGAATCCATTATAACATACGAACTTTATGATACGTCCATTTGATCTGATTCGGGCCTTTCCATTTTCTAGGTTTACACGAGGACACGACATACGAGGAATATCTGAAATGAATTTTGTATTATTTTTATTATTAAAATTTTAAGACTCGAAACTATTAATGCAAAGCCTATATGATACACATTATTTAAGTAAGTGGTTAAAACATACAAAGAGTTATTTTTTTAAATATTGATATTTCAATATAATATACCTGAAATAATATATAATAATAATAATAATAATAATAATAATATTTTATTATTCAAAAATTGTTTATATATTTTAAACATGAACATATATCAATATATTATAGATTATAGTACAGTTTAGATGAGACTCAGAGTTCTTTTATCCCTATATACATATTTAACTTATAACATAATAAAATGTAATTTATTACTGTGCTATATAAATTAAAAGTAAATAATTACTAATTTTCGATGGCATATTCTAAACAGCATATGAAATTTAAAATATGTACTAACTATTATATATTATATTATATTTTGTGTAGAATATAACAGGGAACAATAACATGAATTAATTATATAGTTTAAATAAATTTCTAATGCATAATTTTTTCATAAAAAATTGAAAATTAAAATTAAAATTTTACTTTATTAAAATAACATATTTGTTGCATAAAATTAATTAAATAAATTTAATAAATGTTATATATAAAATAATTAAATAATAGTTTAACAAAATAGTAATTACAATTTTGAAAATTCAAAATTATAAAAATTACGTGATTATAAATATTAATGAATATATAGTTTTTATTATTACTATAAGAAAATGAAATTATATATTGTGTGAATAAAAGATAAATAAATATAATTTCAACTTACGTAAATTTGCACTGAATTTGTTGGAAACCCAAATAACAAAAACGAACACTATAGGATAGAAATTCTTCATTGTTTAAAATGCTTTGTAAAATTCTTGATTTATCCACAGGTACATTACTTCAAAATGCACAGAAAAGAAAACTAAAAACTATAATCATGAAATATAAATTGATTTTATGAGTGAAGTTCAGACTTGAATAACTTATTCTCCTGTTGTGAGACTGTTTGAATGAAGGCGGAGACGCAGTTTCCGTCTATGCATTTATGCGATTGGTTACTATCTGCGTCCGGCTTCTCTTATCATTGGGCCTTGAAAAAATATTTTTCTCAACGAGCATTACTATATATTTTTTTCTATTTTCCACATTCATTATGTATTTACCATTAAAATGAAAATCATTTAATACAAGTGGTACCTATGTACAATAATCAATTTTTAACTATGGTACCTCTAATACATTTTATTAAATGTTTAACATAAAACATATTTTAATAATTGTTTAACTTTTTTTCAATTTTATTTTTTAATTACCAATTTTAAATGGTAATATTGATTATTTCCTTAATTAACGAGCAAATTTGTACTTTTCATGTACATATTAATAAAAAAGGTAAGTATCAATAAGTTAATACAGGTTAATTTTATATAAAATACAAATAAAGCAATGTAAATATAAGTAATATTAAGAAGTACAATTGTAAAAGAAAAATTAATATAAAATTCAATATTTCTTCCAGAAAGAAGAATTTTTTCTTATAAATAAAATGATAGACATTGTAAGAGTAAAACTTAGTTTCATTAAGTTTTACATAAAAAGAGTAAATTTAAATATAAAACATTTAAGAAATTTTTGTTGTACTATTTCAATAGAAAGAATTTGATAATCAGCATTAAGTAACATATAGGATGCATATTCCAAAATCGGCCTTATTAGAGATGTATAAAGTAGTTTAAAAGAAGCATGATTTAGGAAACTTATGATTATCTCATGTAATAAAATATAAGCTTCTCAAAAATTAAAAAAAATATCTTGAATATGTAAACTAAAAGATCATGTAGAATTATATAGTTAATTTTAAATCAATGAAGTTTAGTTAAGAATAAAGATCTTAATGAATCTTGTGATAAATTTATATTTGGGGTGTTCAATGAAAGTCGTTACGATTTTACTAAATGGATAAATTATCCAAGTCCAGTTAGATGCGTTCAGAATCTATTAGATTAGATTAGCAAGTATGATCTAATTCACATCAAGAAGGTACCTGGGAATTCATGAAGATTGTCATTACCAGTAACAAATCATGTTCAAAAGTTTTTGATTAGTTATTATAAATGACATCAACTTGCGAATGTCTATCCATGCTATAAAATAAATATCTGTTGAGAATTAGAAGATTGGCCATAGTTTATCACCTACTTCAGAATTCCAGTTTTGCAAAGGATAGAAACCTGTCATGTGCTCTGCTTTTAGATATAATAATCTCTTCGAAGAGTTTTAGAACCCAGTTAATTAAGGAAATTGCTCTAAAATTCATTACATCATACCTAGTCATATTTATATATTAGGTGAACGATGCTCGTCTTCCATGTATCAAGAAATATACACCCACTTAGTGATTCATTAAAAATGATGCGTATAGGGATGGTTGTAGCATAAATATGTTTTTTGTCCTAAAGATATTGAGGATCTTGTCGAAATTCAAATTTCCCACACGTTTAAAAATATAAACATGTTAATAAATAGATTACATTGACAAGGTGAGTTTTGGTTAGTATTATCTTGATTAAAAAAGCTCTGTAAAGGTTGAAGCGTCGACTCAAAACATATTGAAAATAGATTATTTCGATGTAATTCTTATATTATTGTTTAAGAATTGTCGAACTAATTATTGCTACTAAATAAATCTTGAAAATAAATGAATTAACAATTTAAATTACTTGAAAAATATTTTATATCAATTAATTATTAATAATATAGCATTTGATAAAAATGAATCTATAATAATTAGAGTTATAAATTAATAGATATATATAAGATTTGTTATAGTTTAATTTTCATGTTTATATTTATTATATATTAATAGTATAGAAAACAATACTAAATCAATAAGTACTTTTATGTTTATCAAAAATATATTTTTTTCATACTGTGTATATTCACATATCGCATTATAAATATATTGAACAATAAATACACATTTCATAAACACATCAAAATAATATTAGATTATTTTTTTCAAAATAAATAAATATATGACTGTTTTATATATGATATTTCAAATATACGTATATATATATGTATAGATTTATACATTTTATACAAAAGAACAAAAGTAATGAATAATTAATAACAAAATATATACTTAAAAGTATTGAATATTACAACATTATTCAGGATAACTAGTCCAAAATTCTTCTTATTGTAGACATTTTTTGTATATACCAAGTACTTATTTTTTCTTTAATGAAAATCTAGAATGAAATAAAAAAACAATAAATTATAACATGTCAAAATAATCATGCATAAAATAAAAATATTGAACATTAATAAATATTTGTTGGGTAAGAAACATTATCATCCTACACAGAAGAAGTAAACATTATCATTTATAACCCTATAACTTTGTTAAATTTCAATAAAATGGCATACACATTTAAAACTTTTTTTAAGATTTTTTATTTACTGTCAAACTTCCCTAATGTGAATTGATAAGTGTCTAGTTATTTTGACAGTATTTTTATAACATGCCTAATAAGTGAATACCAGTACAACATGGAGGTTGTCGGCTAGATTTTACATAATTATTAAATATTTATATGTCATTTTGTAACAAAGTTACGAAGTTATGTTAAACACAAATTTTTGCTTCAGCATAGAATTCTGATTATTTTTTCTTAATGTATTATATATAGATGATAAGAAACTATAAAATTAAATTATTTATTTGATATATATTTATATTACTTATTTCTAATCACTAAATTTTATTAAATTAAATTATCTAAAAAATGTAAAAGTTTATACTTACTGTTTTTACATCATATGCATTTTGTTGAAGTTATGTCTACAACACCTTGATTTTTCCAGATGTGAATATTGTTTACGTTTTGGCATTCGAGTTTCATGTTCGTCTTCTACTATGGCGTTACCTTGACTACAGCAACATTCTAATTTTTCACCGTTGCATCTGTTTTTTGACCTTGTCTGATTCCTATGGTCATAACAATTTTCCATCTAGATAAGTTAAAATTAATTGTAATACTTTAAACTATTAATTAAGAACAGAAAATTAGTTTCATTTATTACATAAGCATATCAGTAAATTATGAAAAGTATGATATTTCTTTTGTATTTTGTTTCCACTTAAAAAATGTACAATACATTAAACAAAAATACTATAAGTTTTTATATGAACTATTATAAAATATTAACTAATTTATATGTGGTATAAGATACTGAGTAATTTATAATTCATAAGAGATTATAATACTATGAGTGATATAATACAATATATATATTACTTCAATATTCAATAAAATTATAAAACTTTTATAAATAAATTCCTATGTAAATAATACAGAAGTAAAATATTAATATATACAAATAGTTTAGTTATGAATTAAAAATATAACAAAATTGTAATCTGATATTTATTATTTTGTTTAGTACATATTAATATGTTTTATTAATAATAATTAATAAATTATTACTTTTGAATACAGTCGTCTATGAGAATTATCGTCTGATCCTGATACTCTCTTAAAACAAAATGAATTGTTGGTTGCTTTATTGTTATCAAATGATGATATGCGACCAATCTTTCTTCGTGATTGGTCACCATCTTGAGACATAATATAGACTGGCTTTTTATGACATTGGTCATCTTCTTCAATAGCTATGAATTTTGCTGGTTGAGATAGATGCGATGTCGAGGCATCGACGTATTCGTTAAGTATCGCTGGTTGTTGTTTTATACTGTGGTTTTTGGTAACTGTGAAATTCATTGGATATTGGCATGCTTGTTGTAATAAATGGCAAGCGTCATGTGTCTTATTATTCATGCTATCACAATGCATGTGAACAACCGGTGGCATTACTACAACTATTGTTGGTTTATCTGATTCTTTGATACTTGCTGGAATTATTTGGTTTATAAAATCTCTTGGTTTAGAAACGTCATGTATATTTTCGTAAGGAACCCTATGATTAACTTTGATTTGATTTTTCTTGTCTAAGAAATTTTGATGGTTCTTAACCTAAAAAAGTATATATACTTTTTCATATTTATTTCTTTTAATTCAGCTCTTTAAAGACTATCTAATTATATTTATTTTATAATTAAATATTATATATATAATATATAAATATATACTTCTTTACTTCAATAAGAAAAAGGTGTGTATATACATTTCATATCTGGTATATAAAAATTGTATATTACATAAATTATATACTAAAAATGCAACATTAAACTCTATTAAACTCAGATAAATAATTATATTTTAAAAGTTAGATAATACATATAAATTTTATTTAATT
This sequence comes from Psilanteris sp. ZL-2020, assembly GCA_022817085.1. Taxonomy (NCBI): domain Eukaryota; kingdom Metazoa; phylum Arthropoda; class Insecta; order Hymenoptera; family Scelionidae; genus Psilanteris; species Psilanteris sp. ZL-2020. The sequence continues at coordinate 3,597 of JABFQC010003709.1, read as the reverse complement.
AAAAGATGAAGAACTTGAAATATTAATAGTATTATTGAATTGTATATGAAATAATTATATAACTAATCATAAAAAGACTATTATTTTTTTAGTAAAATAATTTTTAATTGATTGATATTAAATCATAATTAAGATTTGAAACTTGATTTACATCTCATTATGTAATTAGGAACTGTAAAGTGTTGTAATTAATTGACAATCAACCTACTAGATGCAAAATCAATGGAAACAAGTAGCAAGGTGTACTTAATAGTTGAGTTTAGCAAATAATCAATTCTCGTAATAATTATTACCTTATTTTCATTTCCATTAACCATATATGCTGTTATAAAGCATTTTAAATATTAAATTAATGTATAACTATAAAATACAAATCAAAAAAATATAAAAAGTCAACTACATTAATTTAAAAATATATATTAAATATATAATTCCATTGTAATTATGCAAATGTATAAACAAAATTAAAAAATAAAATAATAACTATGATTTTTATTTATGATTCAGTTAAGCTTTTATGTTCATAGTGTAAAATTTAAACATATTATTACTTTTTATGCAGACATAAATTTGAATGAATATTTCCTGAAATATTATATGTCAGTGCAATCAAGACTATACTTATTTTCTGGTTAAATATTAAATAAACATTTAAAAATAATTTTTAAAATATATTGGTAAATATTCAAATATTATAAAATTTACCGTATATTGATCAATGTGCTTGTGTATATGATGATTATTTGCTTGCCTTGGAATAGTATTATGTTTAGCTATTATTTCTTCATTGTTACATTTTGTTATAAAATTTCGTTCATCGCTCCTAGAACTTGATTTGTCATCAGATGATTTATTTCTAGTAGATCTGTGTAAATTGCATTGAGATGTATTAATATCTACATTGCAATGTTTCGATTTTTGTACAAATTTATGTACTTCTTTTGATTTTGGTTTATATGACCGGCATGTATGTTGTTTAATGCATTCCATTTCTCGCTGATCAGATCTAATACCATGGAAAGCATTAAATTTTTGCTCATTATTCACAAAATGAACGTTCTTCTCAAACTGAAATATATGAGATGTTTTTCTATAAGATAGATTATATTATAATAAATTGTTTAATTTTTTAAGTTAATTTTAACTTTTTCAAGTTAAGAAATTTCAGTTTCATTTATTTAAAAGTTAATTTATTTAATAAATGTAAATAATTTTATTTTAATTTTGATTGGTAATGAATATTTAATATATTTTCTTAATGGTTTAATATATAAAATGATTATTAAATATTCTATATGTAATTTGAAAATTTTTATTTATTACCTTAAAATAATAAATTATTAAAAATTATTTTTAAAACCATACAATTTATTAATATATTTTAGGTAATATACAAAATATTATTTTAAAATTTACTACAAACCAAATTGTTATCTGGATGGTTATTGAAAATCGTGTCTCGAGGAGAAGAATATGTATAACTTTTAAGTGGATTTGATATTCTTTTTGCATGTTGTGAATATACATTTCGAGAAACTTCATTTTGTTTATCTTCAAAAACACTTTTTAAATCATTTTGATTCTTGGATTTAAAGTCTTTCAAGCCATATACAATTTCATTATTACATCCCGTATCTTCTTCTTCACTGTCTATTGACATAGCTTTCAAACTGTTTGTACTGAAATTCATATCTACTAATAATCGATCTTGCGGTGTTCTACCAAAATTTTCATGTTTATAATATGGATGCTTATCAATTATAGGTTTTTGAAAAATACTTGAAGAAAATAAGAATTTTTTATTAGTGTTTGCTGTTTTTTGCAAAGGTGTAACGCATGCGGGTGAAATTGCACTTGTAGTTGTGCTTGATGAAGATGAGTACTTAAACATAGGTTTTTCTTTGGAATTTTTCATTACATCTTCAGATTGTGTATCTTGAAGTTCCTGAAAAAGTCTATTACAGATAATAGATTGAGTGGTTGATCCAGTACAAGCTTTTACTTCAAATTCGCGTTCGGATTTTTGCAAACACAAATTTTGGGACCAATTTTTAATACAAGTGGTTTTAAGGTATTCCATAGCTTCTATTATAGGATCTATTTAAATAAATAAATTTAATTAATGCAACATATATAATTATATAATATAATTAATTAAATATTAATACTTTAAGTCAAATATATAATTTGTATAAATATAAATAAATTTATTTTTAAAATAAGAATAAGATTTGATGAATCTATATTAATAGATTTTACTTTAATTTATATTTTAATATGTAATATCATAAACTTTTTATACTTTATATTATACAATTGTTATAAATCTACATAAAGAAAAATTTATAATAATATTATTTATTATAACTTAATATTTCATTTTAATATTTATATAGTTACAATTTTTAATTATTATATTAAATAATTTATATATTATATACTAAAAGTTGGTTCGTCTTATTTTTAATAAACACTCTTATTGTTGAAAGAAGATATCTCATTATAAAATCATTATAATATTACATTCATTTTTTAATATAGTATAGTCTGAAAAATTGAGTTTACCTGAATAAACCTTTATCTTTAAGTCTTTAAAATTTTCTTGAGCTACTCTAGTTGAAAACTTTTTAAAAAGATCAATATCTGATAGAGTAAATCTTTGATAACTTATCAATGAATCATTTTCTTGATTATTTAAAGTTTTTGTTTTGTTATTTTCTCTAATATCTACATATTTGCTATGAAATGCTATTGGTGAAAATCTGCATGAGGAATTCAATAAATTATAAGTGTTAAATTACGATATACAATAATTGAAATTACATATTATAAAATATATCATTCATTAATAATTTTTAATGCAAAAAATATTTAAACAATTATTAAATATTTTATAAAATAATTATTATTAATTTTATTACATACTGTATTTATTATTCTAATTTAAAATTAATTTATATACAATTACCTAATTGCATATGGATCATGTTTCTTCCTCTCTTTTTTATAGAGTGTGAAAGGATAATCATGAAATGTATTGTTTTTGTACTTTTTATCTTTTGCATACGAAGTACTTTCGTTTTCTTGATTTAACTTGAATACTTGCATCGTTTGTTCATCTCTGAAAAAGATTAAGTATTTAACAATTTCGTAATGTTGATAACAATTATAACGTTAGTGTAGATTAAGTTTTTACCTGTAATTATTATTTAAAATAGGAGTAATAGCATTGCTATTTATATTAGATGAATTTACAGAAGGTTCATCAACAAGTTTATGGAATTCATTAGAGAATTTCCTGAAATATAAAAAAAAAATATTGCATGATTAATCAATAAAACTGACAATTATTACATTGATGAGTAATAAATCATTTAATACAGTTGATTACTTTGTTTTTTCCTTGTTACCATTCATCAGTTCTAAAACATTTCCATCTAAACGTGCTTTCCTTGTTTTATTTAAAAAATTCTTTTCTATTAAACAAATTTATATTATCACATTATGTAAAAGAAAATAAGATTTGTTACAAACAATTTAGAACTAAATTAATTTTATTTATATTTACCATAACAATTTATTTCATCACCTTTATAC
>JABFQC010003708.1:0-13677 GCA_022817085.1 Psilanteris sp. ZL-2020 | reverse complement strand
ATATAATGTAGTCCTTAATAGTGTTAAATGAACTTTAATATTTTGACATTTAAACTTATTAATAATGTAACAGTTAATATCAGATTCTTAATTTTATTTAAATTACGGTTAACATTGTATTTAATAATTTAATGTAATATAATTATAGTTTTTCTTCAATATAAGGAGAATATTGTTTAAAAATTAACTTACCGAGGTATTAGGTATTTTGATAGTGTACTCCAATTTGCATGGTACATTTTTTTTTGAAGCATCATTGATAAATTCATTAATGTCAGCTACAACACCACAATCAAATAATTTTAATTCTTCTGGATAAACAGATTGTAATATTTCTAACTCATAAATCTGTGTTGTTAAATTTTCCCTTATCTCGCTGTCTTTCAACATTGTACAGTGCGTTTCGTTTTCGACGAATGTAAGTACTCACAATAAAGTGCATTGAGTGCACGGGTGAAAGGAAAATATAATAATAAATTAATAGGATTAGATAATTCAATCGTTTATTTACTTGATTATTGCTGTTTGGAACTTTCAAAACATTAATCAGCTGTTGAAAGTGTTTGGTGTCAAAGATGTCACTTATGTCACTCTTAAGTATAAAGATGCGTGCGCCTTTTTTGTGTATTAAATAAAGCGCGCGCTAGTTTAAAATGTCATATATTAGTAATTTGTATATTGTATATTTTTGTCAATATTTTTTCAATTTTTTTAATTTTTTCATTTTTATTAACTCATGTTTAGTTATATAATTCAATTATAAATACATGAATCTAAATGTATATAAAAACTTAATTGTTTTATTTTTGTTAATATATAATTATTTTAAGTAATTTTTAATACTATTATTCTATTCATTTATAAAATTATCATAATTATGATTATGATTATATTTACGTATGTAATGGTGAATTATGTAATAAATATAACTCGTTTTTTAATTAATAATTTAGTTTTGCAATCAAATTGTATATAGTATATTAATTTTGTATATATATATAAATATATTCTAAATAATGAACGGGTTTTATATCATACAAATTTTTGTAACTTTCAGTAATGCACTGAAATCTAGTTTTGCGTAACAAATTTAGTTTAGTATTCGTTCTATGCAAGTTATATTTTTGTATATAGTTAGTGAGGTAATTGTGAATAATTTTAAATAATTTTATTATAACTAATGGACATATAATATGTATTTAACATATAAAATTATATTTAACACTCTCTTCGTATTTATTATATTTTATTATAATTTGTACAAAATACTTAAAACAATTATATATTATATATTTATAAGCACTAGAATTATATTTAATTTAATATGTTAGTTTTAAAGAAATAATATATGTAAAATGATGAAAATATATATATGAAACTTATGGCAAATTATCCTGTAGTAATATTTTCCTAGTTTTAGATTTAATTTTTTATATCATTTCATTAATGTATTTATTTTTCTATTGCAGTTTTTAGAGTATTATATAGACTATGTTTCAAGCTACTTGAGATATAGTGTTGTCAAATGTAATTTATTATTATTAAATTATTTTCTAGAATATAAATGAATGTGTTATTATTTTAATGTACAATTCTATTAATTGAAAATAAGAAATTCCTCAAAATTGCTTTTATTTTAAAAAATTGCTACTTCAAATTTAATATAACAAATACCTTATAACACGTAATATTACTTAATACTAATATCCATAGAATTTAACATTTTTACTAGTAATTGATTGTCTCATAAGTTCATGTTGCTTTTCTCGCTCGATTGAGCACTTTCGCATTCGTTCAACTCATTGCAATCTTTTATCTATTTAAAAAATGTGCCCGTTTATAGAAAGACCTCCTAAAGTTACGCATGCGTATACGAACTATAATTAGCTGGATTAAGACTATTCCTATGCTTGGCATAACAACTATGTAGTCAGCGTTTTGTTAAAATATAATAATTATTATATAATATATTGTTTATCTTTAAGTAAATAGATTTTTTTATAAAGACACGAATAAAATATATAATAAATTATTGCGAAACTACAATTTAAAAATAGTTAAGTAAATTTTATTGTATAACCACTTTAAAGTATTATATGTATTTTTTTCGTTTAATAATAAGTTAAGCGATTTTCAAGAGATTGAATTTGGTGTCATAATTTGAATTCTCTTGAAGGGCTATAGTTATTGATTTGTGTTAAAAATGTATATACAAATATTTTTTTCTTCATCGACTCCGAATGACTTCTAAAAGACTTGTTCGATTTTGTCTACAATAAGAGCACTAGAAAAATAGCTACTTTCCTCTCTATTTATTTATTGGAGTTAATAACAGTGGTAGAAAGTGTGAAATACATTCAGTGTGATCTGAAAAAATCGCACGAATTAATAGGTTCAGGTTCGAAGAAACGTAAACGCCTATTCTCAGCATTAGAGTAATATTTTAAATAATTGCAATTACTAAATCATAAGATATAAAATATTGTATTTGTTAATAAGATAATAACTTATTCAGTTGGCTTACCTTACAAACTGCATATAATGTTCGATCATACCTAACGTGACCAGATATTATAAATTGCAATGCTGGACGGATGCTCACTTTACCCCCCTCCCCCAATTAAATAACAATTTTAGTTTATTAATTGTTTCCTATGTTATTTATTTGTAATAAAAAATTTGTTTTATTTATTTTAAAGAATATAATACCATCTAATTTCAATTTTAAAGAGTTCAAAATGCTGTACTGTCCAGCCTAATGCTGTACATCTGGTCACGTTAATCATACCTGATGTCGATAACATATGTATACGTAAACATTTTTTTAAATAATAAATATTATCATCAATATTATTCTAAATTGTATATTTTATTCAAATGCCGTTAAATTTATGTAATTAAATTAGCAAATAAATACACAGAGCATATACAAAATAATATATATGTTTAAAGCTTAAAATGTTTGTAGGATTTTTTAAAATATTAAATAATAAGTTTTTGAACAAGTAAGATTAAACGAATAATAATACTAAAAAAGAACTACAATAAATGTAATATATAAATGAATTCATTTGTAATAATAATATAAAATAAGTTAGAGACTTTAATAAAGAATAGACTTAAATAACAAGTAAAAGACTTCAATTTAATTGAAAATGGTTAAAAAATTAGACTAAAATTATTATCATTTTATATCATTTATTTTCCATACAAATTATAAACATGTTTTTCAAATACTGTACATATACTGAGTTCTATTATACTTTAAAACCTCTAATTTAATGATATATTCGCTTCATTTATATCAATTCACTTGTAATCATGTCATTATCATTCATTAATGATTTCGACAAGCGCAAACCAATTCGAATGTAGGGAAATGACAAAAATTGCATCACGCCCATCGAATATATACGTAAATTCGACTCAAATTAATTTAATTACTCACAAAAACTTATTTATTTTCTTAACATAATAAACTGAATTTTTGTTCAAATTTCCTATGTTCAGAATTGCTTGTCGCCCGTCGATCGGATGTAATATACAGGTGAAATTTTTGTATTTCTCGCACGGTATATTAATGCATATACTTTGTTTTTTTAACTTCTTTTTTTTAATCGTCACAGTGATACTCAAGCTCAATCTTTCGATATGGCAATTCCAGGATATGACAAAATAAGCCACAAATGTTTGTATCGTGTATTAGAAATTAATCAAACTACGGTATATAAAAAGAAATGGTCATCAAAAATTTACTTATTCGGGCGATATGAACTGATTTTTTCACGCGCTTAAACGAAAATATAATTTGTTGATTTTGTAAACATCCATACAAGTAATGGTATTATTTTAGTAAAAAATTTATAATAAATTCAGAATTGTTAATTATATTTAGTTTATTATGTATTATTAATTAATAATTGATTTCGTTTAAACGTGGTTTTTCGCTGAAATGTTTGCGAATCTCATTCGGCTATATGTTCTTAAACTACTTTTGCTGTTTGCTTGTTTGTCGGTTCTTGATCTTGTCCATTTGCACAAATTTTGTATCATCAATATAGAGTGAGAGAGTACTATTTTCTATCTTCACAGAAGACATAGATAAATATATATTTTCATAATCTTTTCTTATAAATGTAATTTACTTATTTTAAAATCATTATTCGTTAAAGTTAATAATTAATTAGTGTCTGCTCGATTTTCTTAATATTTATTTTTCGTTTTAAATCGTCAAATTTTTAATTCAATATATACTTTCGCATGAAAAATGTCACGCAAATTAGATTAGTTTTCTTTTTTTTTCTGTCGAATTAGTATACACATATTTATATAAAGTAATTACAATTTTATATGTTGATTGTTTCGGATAAACATGTATGTATGATTTTTCGTAAAGATGCTAATTCGGCCTAGAAATTGTGTCTTGTGTCTTAAGTAGCAAGTTAAGGGAGATCAATAGTCCGGCATTCTCAACATACGAAATTCAATAAAATTCAATGTCTCAGGTAAATGATTAATTAATTTCATAATCATACTGCGATAAACATGATTTTGCTTGTAAATTATTGCATACATTTATTGGCTGCGTATTGATTAAATTTCATAAATTTATAATGATTTTTATTAATTCATTACATAAAAATAATCACTATAATCTGAATTAATGGATTAGATATAATACCACATATTCTTTAGTTTTAGATTGTATAAATCTGTATATATCAACATATTGGTTTATTGTGAACCTACAAGAGCGTAGATTTTATTCTTATTATATAATAAGAATCAACAATAAATCAAAATAATAAAATAATGTATTATTATAACAAAAAGATTTTCATTGAATTTTATTGAATTCCTCACATAATTTGTTGATTTCGTTGACCCGTCTTTAATTGATTTGTTGAATTACAGCGATGTTTGTCGCTAACGGCAGATTACAAAAATTAACAATTTACAGGCTACTGCAGATATACTGAAACTTGAGAAACAACAATAAAGTTGGATCAACTCGAACAACCGACGCGCAAAAGTAAAAAATTTCTAAGCCCGCAAGTAGCATTTTGGATGAACAATGCACAGTCGGTGATTACAATTAAAATTTAATAAAATACAATAGCTGCCAATTGTAAAATATAAAATTAAAATAAATTTGCTGTCTACTCAATTGAGAGTTGTCAAGTCTCACCCTTACAAAAGAAGTATAAACAAAACAGAAATTATAAAGTGCACGTTTGTAAGAAAGAAAGATTGGGTAAAGAGAGGAATGAGGGGAAAGAAAGAGAGAGAGAGAGAAAGAAAGAAAAAAGAATGAATATAACGGGCGTATTTCTGACTAAAAAAAGAGATCAAAATACATTGCCACTTGTTTCGTAAAGGGTCATTAACGTAATAATACGATAACTAATATTAATATAAAACCTTAACGTACATGTAGAAAGTATCGTTTTCCTTTTTGCAGTAGTATTCGGCAGGGATCGCTTCAAAAACGAATCTTTTGTGATTTAAAAGATTGCTTTGATCGAAATATGGATCGATGACACTACTGCAGTTCGTTTCTTATATAGATATTAAGTAAAACGATACAATATATTGTCTTGTGGGTAAAATTATGTTCTTTCGTAAAGAAAAAAACAAAATTTGTTTTCATTCATTAAATCCGCAGTTTAAATTGTACGCGGTGAAAAATCAATTTCATATTTATTTTCGCGATTGTTTAAGTACAACAATGTGTGTTTTTGCAATATACACACGGTACTGTAAGAGTAAAACATGAGTACAAAAATTAAAATATTAATAAAAGAAAAGTGCGTGTGTATGTGTGAACAGTTTTTCGATTGATTGAAAACCTTAAAATCAGTAAATTAGTTCAATTATATCACATTTTACAGATTTCAAATATTTTCCATTTTGAAGTTGCACTCGTTAACAAATTTAAAAAAATAGAAATTATTTGACAAATAGAATTTCAAAGTTGTCAAAAATGATTGTTGGATTTCTATTTGTTTTTTTTTTTTTTTTTTTAATTGGTTTATAATGAATATACCAACATATATAAAAAATAACGAAAAAAAGGTTATAACAATATAACAAACAATAACGCTATAAATATATGGAAAGTCGTTTCCATATTTAATTGTATATATATAAAAAAATAATAAAAAAATGAAAAATGAAAAACTCATTGATAAAACGAATGTTTATATAAATCAAACGTTTAACGAAGAAGTCCACTCAGGCATATATCTTCACGGTTGAATAAATTCACACATTTTTAACCCTTAATTAGGCGCTTGTTTTTCATATTATTATCATAAAACGGTATTTATTATTATTAAGTGTATTGTTTTATATATGATAATTACGTACATCGCACCTACTTAAAAGTTAATATACTATTAAAATTATTTTCGTTTTGCGCAAGTTGTTCGCTGCTTAGATAAACTGGAGAAGAAAATATATTTAGGTTAAAAAATATCACCTAAGTATACCGTCAGTACTTGATAATAGGATAAACATAAATTCTAATAAAGATCTCATTTTTTTCGATAATTATTTTTGATAAAATATCCTATTTGTCGTAACAATTTCCAAACAAACATGTAAGGATTATTAGTAAATCACAAGACTTAATTAAAAAAACGTACGGTTTGGTATAAAATGAGACGCGTAAAAATTCCTCAAACTAAGAAAATATTAGGTGGTATAAATTAAAAAGAACAAACAGGAAACAGTCTAAAAGAGATATGAAGATAAAAAGTAAATAGTAAAAATAATAGAGTAATGTCGATCCGCGAAATTGCAATGGCATCGTTTTCAATTTTTGTTTCTCAGTTTTAAACTTAAAATCACGTAGATAGCTTTATACACGATCGTTTTTTATAACAATATCAATTGTTATTTCATTGCATTAATATTTAACATATATTCTCTTACAGCTATGTATGTATAATTGTGTGTGAATGTCTTTTTGTTTGATCTATTGTCTAGTTTAAGAATAAAAAGTATAATACTAAACATACGCGTTGACGCCTGACTTTTTCCTAAACGCTTGTATTTTTTTTGTTTTTTTTCTTTTTTTAAATCAAATAGGGACTTAGACTCTCAAAGTTAAATTAAACTTTTATAAAGTAATAAGGAAAGGGGAACACAAAAAGGTGGCACCACATATTTAATTATTGTCGAACTTTTTAAGTATGGATGGCGCTCATTTCGTTGAATTTTACGTTGACCGTACAAAAATAGGGGGTGCGTTCAGGCGAAGTCGAGGCTTGTATTTTTTCTTTTTTTTTTTTTCATCGGATTATGTTTTTCTTTTTGTCGAAAACCCAGGACGACCTATTCCCTTGCTTTGTCCTGCATTTTCTCACGCGAAATATTTTCCTATAGCGCAAAATGGATTTCTCTTTGTCATTGCACAAATTTCCGACCAACGCATGGGTTTCGCGCACGAAGATTCGTGACGCATGAATGTCCGTGTTGGTATGTAGGAGTTTAGAGAGGTGTTTATTTGTTTGTGTAGGTGTAATGTATACGTGTTTGTTTCGTGTAATTGTGCAAAGATGAATGATTTTGTGTGACGGTAGGCACTGATGGGGGTGGATGGCATGGCGAGCAAATTATACCAGACTAGTCCTTAACCAGTCTGTATATGTGATGCTGAGCACCATGTTCGGACGTTGACACTTCGAAGACGTACGCCGTACATAGTAACGTTTCGTGTGTATCTCTGTTTGTAACAATCTGAAAATAATAGACAGATATTAATTTAGAATTCATATGAAATTTATATGTAATTATATAAATAAATCATTCTGATTTATGTTTGGTAATTAATTATTGATTGTTTAATTGAAATCTTAATACCAAGATTAAAATAGTAAATTGATTTTAATCAATCTAAAAAATACTAATAATAATCTAATAAATTAACTACTCATAAAGTATTATTAAAATTTAAATGACAATACAAGGTTTAAGTTGATAAATTTAAAGATAATAATAAATGTTCGACTGTAACAATGTATTTTAAACAAAATTTGTATATGTATATATATATAAACATTATATATATTATACACAATATCAATATTAATCAGTCATAAACTAACGATTAATGTACTCACTTGCAATATGGTGAAGTTTTCGAGAACACTGTTCATCATGTACTTTTCAGGCAGGTGCTTCAATTTGTGAATAAAGTTGATCATATATTCACACATGGGAGAACGACTGATACGGTATACGAACCTACCGTTTTCAAACCTCGCATATTCCGTCTCCACTTTTTCGACCACCTGCTTACCAAACGAGCAAACCTTAGTCGAACACGTTATGGTCATGTTTTCATTGCTTTCATATCTGTAAAACATTTAAGTACATTAGTGATTATTTGTATTGATATAGAACACATAGACCAGATGATTTTTGTTATACAAATTACATTGCTCCATTACCGTATTGTATTTTAATATTTTTTTAAAGCTTTCAGTAAGTATAATGTTAATGTTATTTATTATGCAACATAAATTATAAATAACATTTTTTTCTTTCAAATTGATTTATTGAAATGATATTATAACAAAAAACTTAATACTCACTGGCTCGTTACTCCATAGAAAGCGCCAGCTTCATCCTGGATATTAGTATTGAGATCAGCCCAGAATTTTACTAGGAAGAATGCAGCTTGAGGACCCTTATCATAAAGCTCTTTCAAGCCCCCTTTCTTTTCAGGAAACTTGTCATAGATTTGCCTGATATCAACAGCTTCTAGTAATGGATCACCATATGTTACCGATCCTCCTATGTGGACGAAGAGATGCTTGTGATACTGAAAAAAATATTCCATCGTGTTAATTTTTGTTACAAAGTAAAATATATAAGTGCAAAAGAAATGTTTCTTCTACTTAAGATTTACTCCAAATACGTCTGACTAAGAAAAGAGCATTAATATATAAATACTGGAAAAATTGATCAATTCCTGTATACAAGGGTTTTAATTTTTTCCTTGTTTTGTTAAAAAAAGCTATGTAATTAAATTTCAATCAAAAAAATAAATAAATAAATTAGTTAAAATCCAGTTTTTTATTGATTATTATTAATTTTAAAAACTCACAATATCCTGGTCTCTTTGTTGTTCCATATAGGCCGAAAATTCAACAAGTCTTAATTTATGTGTGGCAATCGCTCGTCCTTCCCATGGTGGAGGTGGTTGGGTTTGGATCATATCACTACTTGAAACCGCAGTAGCTGAAGGTTTTCCAGCGTAAGCTGGTTGTTGAAAGGGTTTAATGTCTTGAGATGGCCCCGCTTGTAGCCCAGGTTGCCAAAATTGCTGTAAACATTCGCGTTTTAACATTCTGCGTAAACAAATGTATGTAAAACATAGAAATAATTTAAATTTATGTTATATGTATAGAGAAAAATAATAAATTTCCGTAGTACAAGTATCGCATTGCAAACAAAATTATCATAAAATAATTGTATCTCTTTCAAAATCATCAATTGTTACTTGACTTTAAACTCTATATCATTTTTTTTTTTCAATGAAATTTTCATCTTATTAAAGATAAATATTATGGCTGCGTTAGACATTTAAGAAAAATTTCCGGAATCTGAAAATTGCACCTTTAATCTAGGCAGACGGCTTTTTTTATAGAGTTACAATAATGTACAAAGTTCCATCTCGTGAACTTCTCGTGGTGAAAATCGGGTAATGCTTATGCCGGCGGCTACACAGACGTATACCCAAACAAAATATGATAAAATGCGTGCGCATGCGCCCATTCTTTGACATTGTTAACAATAATGATAATTTTAAGTTTGATCAAAATTTATTTTATACAAACACGCTTTACTAAACGCATAATTCGCATTTTGATTCACGTAAAAGATGATTAGAATGTGATTACAATTCCGATTAGTAAATGCAACATCAATGTTTAAGATTCGACAGTAGTAATGTGTGTATACAAACACAAGTCATGCGTGCAACGAAATAGCATTCAAGATATTCGGATATATAAAATAAAATGAATATTATACAAATGGTCTAAACGTATAAATTGTTAGTAACAAATTTAGAACACACACAAAACTGAATTTCAAGTTTATCTACAAATGAATTATATTTCGTGTTTCAAAGTTCAATCAATTTCAACGTAAAAACGAAATCTTTTAGCTTTTATACTATGGCAGATTAATCTTTAATTTATATGTTTAAAAGCTCACGGTTTAATATTTTTGAATCTGTTGTTGCAAAAATGCATTGCTCTACTTTGAAAAAGACAACGAATAAGTTATTTCCAAATAAATAAATTTAATAGATAATTTAACTCATTGAACAAAATTTTTACTTATCAATTGATTTTAATACAAATTTTTAATTACTTAGCATGATATTAATGAAATTAATAGATTATAGCTTTTCTCAAATAATTTATAGTTTAATAACGAACAAATTATAAAAATGGCTAATAACAGTTCACAAAATATAGCAAAAATGATAAAAGTGACGAATGTCGAGGTTTAAGAAATAAAAATACGCGAAATTGCAAACTTCCCTCTCGGCGCGCGATAAGAAATGCATTCAAAGTAAATTTTTACAGGACCATTTATGTTTGCAACAACAGGCGGTACTCGCGTACAAAAGCAAATGTCATTATCGCGAGAATAAAATTAAGCGCGGTTTTATCCCCGACATAAACTATTCCAGAAGCTCCAGGTCATTGTCACTTTTGCCAAACATTACACAGACCCTAACGTACGTGAATTTGATAGTCAAATTGATAGGCAATCGTAACAACATTTATAACTACGCCCGTAGTTATTTGGCCACGCATTTACCGAATGAACATACTCCGAAAGAAATGCGCGTATTCAAACGTATCTCTAATATCCCCGACAATTCAGTTTGTTCAAATAAACACGTACAACAAATGCATACACACGTACACATATACCATACACGCAATAAAGCACGCATACATTTAGTTTATTAGAATATAGTGGTTTAGAAAATAACGGAAATTGCATGATTTGCCGTGAAATTTGAAATTCCGTCGGTATATCGAGAAAGCGTATTCCGCGTCACCGATCGTACATTAAAACCAGCGCGCAACAATCGTATATACTGTTTACGCATTGAACGTTCTTTGACGACGTCGATCAGTTTTTATTCCGTCGATCGTCGAAAACCGATCATTATAGCCGCGCGTCTTTCAACTCAACTCGATCGAATGTCGCGCGACCAAAGCGACCGTTCTCCTTCCGCGTTTAATTAAACGCCAAATGACTCGTCATCTTGTTTCGATTTCGACTCAATTCACCGTGAAAACGTCCCGTTGCGTGTAACGCGCGTTTCCCGCAGACTCCGCGCAACGCCGGAGATCCCAAACGGGATGCGTCGGATCGGAAACGAGACTGCTCGCGAACGCGACGGTCAAAGTCCGCGGGCCCGAAAATCGCAACAAACGTTAGCAAACGGGGCGCCCAGTAATCGGTCGCAAACGGCCCGCTGGCGATCGGAGCCGCTGCTCAGTCGTCGGCAATTCTTTTGCGTTAATGCGGGGCACACAAAAATGAAACGTCGACGTGACGAATGCGACCAATTTGCAGGAACGTACGAACGCAGATGAGTGACGCAGAGATAAGTGCACGGGTGAAACAGAGACAGAGACGGGAGGAGAGTGATCGAGCGACAGAGACGGAGACAGTTGACGAGGGAGCGAGAAAAATGTTTGAAATAAACATTTCGATGGTGTGTATCGTATGTAAAGCGACGAACGTTTGGATCAACAATACGCGGCTATAGAACGGCCCCGGGGCAAAAGCGTTGGATGCGCGCGCGCGGGGATCGATTGCAGATGTTACAAACAAAGGCACGGGCTTTGCAGCTTTATTTCAAATTAAAAATATAAACAACAAAAGGCAGCGAGGAAATAAACGCATTTTTAAATTACCAAGCGAAGCGCGGCTATCGAATATCCCTCGTTACTAAAGCCAAATCAAAACAAACGAAATTACTGATGCGACTTTATATTCGATTTTATCCCGCCCTTTGCCCCTTCTTCTTCCTTTTTTTATTTGTTTTTTTTTTTGTTTTTGTTTTTGTTTTTGTTTTTTTTTTGTTGTTTTTTTTTTAGTTTTTGTTGTTTGTTTTTTTTTTTTTTTTTTTTTTTTTTTTTTTTCCCGAAGCAATAGGACTTGTACATACAATACAAAAGTGATTTAGAATCAAGTGCAAATACTCTTCCGTTATCAAGAGCACTTGTCTTTTTCCTGCTCGCTCCGCAATACAATCCCACGAGCATTACCGTTGATCGCTTTCGCAAGATTCCTCCTATAGATATTGTCTAAGGTCAAAATACCACGTGCGCATATATAAACGCATATATAAATACATAAATGCATTCCTTGTTTACTATCTCGGTGAATTTGGACACGCGGAATGCATCATTTAATATACCATTACAATGGAAGACCGTCGTTTTATATCCGGTTACAATACGAAACGATCATCCGTTTCATTCGTTACTCGTCGCTTTTAAGGAAATTAACTGCGAAGTGATACGGTTCAAGTTCGATTCTTTTTGGTTTTTTTGTTTTTTTGTTTTTTTGTTTTTAATCATGACAACACGATCGCTGTCTGTATATTTCATATACGCTTGTAATTACGTTAATCAATTAAGTGAATTAAATCCGATAATGAAAAGTTATTAAACGGCGTTTTAGCGATTTGTAAATTAAATCGTTTGGATTTTTTTTGTTTCACGTATTTCTTTTTCTTTAAATCTTATCGTTCGGTTTTTATCTCATATTCGCGATCTACAGCAGAGTCTCTTTGGTCCGCTCAGCTCCAGTCATGTTTCTTGTTTTATCAAAGCACATTAAGATCTTGTAGATAAAACATGAGATCTTGACAGTATAAATTGAAAACAGTTTTGACCGAAAGAAATTTCTTCAACGAGATTATTTATATTTTTTCAGCTGATCAAGCTCACTTGACTGTATAAGTAATAGAAAGGTTGGAACCTTCGGACGAACAAATAGGAATGCTAACAATTTGGAAAGAAAGAAACCTCGGAATAAAGTTTTCACGCATATATTTTACTTAAAAGATATAATGTATTTGAATACGTTTTAAGACGAAACCAAATGCAATTGTATTTGAATTATTTTTATTATTAAATTATTATTATATAAATAATACGTTTGTTGTTTTTTATAAGTTTCGCGCGTGAAAATGAAACCTGTGGTATTAATATACATATTTATTTGAATAAATGTTTTATCTTCGTAAACAAGATACATAAATTATTATTAACTTTTGAACTTTTTTATAGTCATTCTAATTTATGATAATAATGTGTGTAGATTACATTAACATATATAAATATATATGAACTGTTACGGGGATTAAGAATAAAGGAGTATAAATATAAAATGCAAAAGGCATTATTTTTTTCTTGTTATTTTACAAACATCGGAAATGTACTGTAAGAAACTGAAAATATTTCGGACATAACACTTACATTATCAATAAATGGAAAACTAGTCGGTTTCACATCGTATACGTTACATTCAATTACCGTTCTTACATTCAATAAATATAAATATACAGCAAAGTAGTCGGTAAGTGCTAATCAATGTTGGAGAAGAATTTGCTACGTGATATAA
>JABFQC010003707.1:0-13678 GCA_022817085.1 Psilanteris sp. ZL-2020 | reverse complement strand
CAGTAAAAATATAGGGAAATCTAAGTAATGTTTATGATATTTAGGGGTCATTTTTACGTGTTGATAAACATCGCATCAGAATACTGTTTTGACACAGTAATTTTTAAAAGAAATTTTTCTCAGTGTATATTGGAATATTTTATGTTATCCGTTTTACTATTGTTATTATTTTCAAAACATTTGTTTCAAGAGTTTAACTTATTTTATTCAACGTAACATTATTATCATTGAGAGTTAAATATCGTTCATTTTCCAAATTACTTGTACAATTTCCTGTTTCCATCAGCTCACCTTCTGAAGCTTTATTTTCAGCTATTTTAGGGTGCAAAGTTCAATCTGTGGAATTCGCCGGAAGACAGATTTATAAATCAATCTTCCGGAACTTGATTTAAAGTTAATAAAACACACACTCCAGGCCTTCTGTATTTTATTTTATTTACAGAATGAAACTCGGTCGTACGTACCGTGAGAGTGAGGATGTTGGGGTGGTGAAGGTGTTGTATAGTGACTGGACGTTGTAGAAGTGGGATGAACCGCGTTATGACTGAGAGAACTTTCGCAAGCGGCTGAACTTCTACGGGCGGGTTTCGTCAAAGGCG
The DNA here is from genome assembly GCA_022817085.1 of Psilanteris sp. ZL-2020. Classification (NCBI taxonomy): domain Eukaryota; kingdom Metazoa; phylum Arthropoda; class Insecta; order Hymenoptera; family Scelionidae; genus Psilanteris; species Psilanteris sp. ZL-2020. The sequence goes on along the minus strand of JABFQC010003707.1, from coordinate 13,079 downwards.
TCGTCACTGCATAAAATTGAATCAATTAACATCCCTGCCTAATTCACCTCAAACTTTAATTATTGCTACCAGTTAATCGAATCGTTACTTTAAACGTAGCTTTTCTTTGTTTTTTTTTCTTTTAAATTAAATTTACATTTTTTTTTTTTTTCAAACAGTAAAAACTGACATGATTTTTGCTTTTATTATTTGTTTAACATCAAGACACTGATTAATGTAACGAATTTGACGGCAATAAAAAGTATTATATATAATAAAGTCATATATGACGTTAAATCTTCAATGATCAAGAATACATAACATACGATTGTTTAAAATGTAACATTACTAACTACTATTGAAACTATGATCAAAACTAAACTAATTTAAAGACATGCAACGGGAAATTTCGCGAAGAAGTAGTCGAAGCAGAGCTGGCGTACTCACTTTGTTTGGCGAGATAATCGTGACTCGTAAGAGGCTGTAGATGAATCTTGTGCTGTCGTAGATCCGGAATGCTGCGCTTGAGATGGGTTAGCATGCCTGAACAACCAGGTTTCAGAAGGGTTAACCAACCGGGTACCAAACCGCAAACGCAAACGCAAAGCGCGCAAAAGACGCTCATCGTTACTTACAAGTTATATTTTAGCCGAAAGTATCGCGCAGGGACCTAAACTCGACGAGCTTTAATCAACGACCAAGCTACACTGACGGTTGCGCAAAATCAATATATGAAATTCAATGTTCGCTAATGTTTGTTAACGGTGACAATACCCGGGACTATATTTAACATTGCAAATTTCACATTAATTGTAATTTGTTATGAATAATAATATTAAACGTTGATTTTTGATAAGAATATTAATTATGCTCTTAAATATAATGGGTCAAGTTTGGAATAAATCTAAAATCAAAATGTAAATTGAGTTTTGTTTTTCTTTTGCAAGTAAATTTGTTAAGAGTGGGCAATCTTGTATACGTGCATGCTTAAAAATATAATTTCACGCGCAAAAGATAATAATTTTTAATTTTTATAATTTTTCAAAATTAATTATTACTGATAAAATTGAATATAAGGATTTTGTTGTTGTTGAGTATATTTGTTTTTATTTTATTCTAATAAATGTAATTATGTTTTTAAATGTATTTTTGCAATTTTGAACATTGAATTTATATTTTAATGATTTTTGCCAGAAAAATTTGTAACGAACGCGACATTGACTTTAAATAATGTCTATGAACTACTATAACAATATACAAAGCCAAGCGATTTTAAATTATTAAGAAATATTTCTTTTTGTTCTAAATTGTGGTAAAATATGTACAATGTTTAATACATAATAATTACTTATACATACATTTCATGCATTCAATTGATATAAAATCCAATTCAAACTTTAATAATTTTAAGTTCTAAACAATACAATTTATTATAATAAAATTCTGTTTAATTCATTAACTAAGATTTGTTTGAAAGCATCTTAGGAAATTTCAGATAAGTGATCTAATAGGAAAAATACATAAATAATCTAATTTATTACAGTTGCAACAGAATCATAGCTATTTTTGTAAATATTTTAAATGACTTTTTATCATTTTTCTATATGGTAAAGAAGTACAATTTAAGATTGCTTGACTCAACAATAATATGTATAAACTACATGTTTTCTAGTTTTTGTAAAATTAATTGATTATTACAGGAAAGTAATAGCCGTGCAGAGAAACACATTCCTCAAACAAAATGAAACATATAATATTTATGTTGATAAACGCGTTTCAATTAGCGTTCAAACGAATGCGAGCGATTAAATAATGTCCGACTAATTTTACTGAATTTTAAAAACAATAAATGATCAAGTGATTTTCAATTGATGACAATAATGTTAGCATAAATAATAATTCAATTCATCAAATTTATTCTGCTTATTTTATTAAAAGTAACTTATGTTATGTTAAATTTTGTCACCAATTAATTTTTATTTAATAATTTTTTCTTTAATTTGATTTAAAACATATTAAACGAAAACTAATTTAATAGTTATAATGATTTTAATTTAATAAATAATATAGTAAATAAAACAAATTTCACATATATATATATAAAACTGTTTTTAGAAATTGAAAACTGAAAAGTTGATTTTTTTAAACAACATTACGTTCAATCGATCATTGATAAATTGAATCACACGAGTCGCATAAGATCTGTTTTATTACTATTAAGTAATAAAACTCAATCTGTACTATTATACATAAAATAATTTTTATATTTAAGTATAAACCATTAACATTTTCAATTATTTAAATATCTATATTGAAAAGTATAACAAGACATTTTGCATTATTGCGTCTCGTTCGGGAAATTATTTCTCACCAGTGATTGAATTTAAAGTTGAGCTTCTTTGCTTCGGCTCGTCGAACTCGAGATTGAGTGGAGTAACATCTTGACCGGCCTTGTCAGTGTTAAACTCTAGGATGCCATGGCCGCTGCTCTTATCGCTTTGAAAAGAATTATATTGAAATATTATTACTTTGTTAGGAAGCTAATAAAAATCATTTTTAAACGCATTGAAGAAGAACTTTGATTTATTAAATTATATTGCTAATGTTGTTTCTTCGTAATATTAACATCTAAAGACACCAAAGAACGTCGTATTACTTTGGTAATATTTTTAATAAATATAATACATGAATTATGAATTTTTGTTAAAATTTATTATTTGTATTCGCAATAAAAATGTAATGTTTAAGCACCGTATGAAATAAAAACGTGCAAATAATATTATATAACTAATTTATTCTCTTTCATATTAATTTTTCAGATTATTTGTTTAATAATGTTTTTTTATTTTTTATTGGCAAATTTTAATACAGATAATACAGAAAACAATAACACATTTTAATACAGATTCTGGATTGAATTTTGTAAATCTCAATATAATTGTTTTCAGTGAAAATATTAATAAATAATAATCATTTAAGTGATCAATTTTCTATTGTATGCATACAGCAATATAATTTTTCGTTTTTCATTGTACATTGAAACAAATAATCTTACAAATTTTACCAAACTAGATTATAATAGTAGGAAAATTGAAAAAAAATGTATATAAACATTAGATTTTATTAATTGTTTTGGTAATATTTGACATATTTTTATAAGTTCATAACCAAAATTTATCATATTATTTACATTTTTGCCCATTTTCCTACTGTAATTATTTAGGTTGGTAAATTTTGTAAGATTATTTTTTTCAGTGTATAAACAACAATTACACAACGAAATCGTCATATTTTGTCACAAATTAAATGGAAAAAAGATTATAGAACTGACAAAAATGCTTACTAATCTTCAATATCATCTTGTAGCGAATCTTGCCGGCCAGTAGGAATAAGGTTCGTGCTAGGACCACCGCCTGGTCCGTGACGGTATCTTGGTGGACGGAAAGCAAATCGTCGAGCATCAACCTCAACGTCAGTTGGTGTACTCACGGGAAATCTCGCCGACATCGGATCAACGCCTTCTTGTTCCTCCTACAATTACACACGATATTATTAAACGATATTACATACGTTTTTGAGTGAATTTTCGACGTTTAAATGTTTTCAATTTCTATAAAAATAAAATTCGCATTTCTTAAGTTCCCGTCGGTAAATATTATTATTATTAGAACAATGTGATTTCAATTATACGAACTTTATTATAAAGCCGCGAAATTTTATATTATTACATTAATGACATATTATCTTCCCTGATTAAATACTACAGAACATTGTTCTTTAATATTATACTTCGGTTTTATTTACGCCGTTTTAAACAAGCTCTTTACTGTTAAAATCAACTTTAATGGCAAAGAAAATAACAAATGTTTTTTGTTGAATATATACTCGGTTATTTAATACTCAGGTTTTAAGATACTTTTTTTACTTTTTTTATTATTTAAGATAATAGCTATATTTAACAGAAATCATAAATTGATATTATAGCCTCGGTAATTATAATTCCAAAAAAACAGTTCGAGTAGTGATTTGTTGGTAGCATTAATTAAATGGTATATACAATTTATTATCGCCTACACTATGTTCATTTTTACTTTTAAACTGAAAAAGAAATTTTATTCATATGTGATTAAATTGATATTAAAAATATCGAAACAAATATTTCATACAAAATATTACAAAATCTAAAAGAATAAGTATAATAAATAATTGCAACCAATTATATATAATTATATATATATATATATATATATATATATATATATATATTAATTAGATATACAATATAAAATAAGTTAATATATATGATTAATCTTTAAAGCAGTTTAAAAATGAATATTTTTGTCGGAAAAAATTTATTTATATTATAATTGTAATCTTAAGGATAATTGCAGACCGAAAACTTAGTGTTGATAAAAGTTACATTGATTACTTGAGTTTAACCCACAAAACCTACTTATAGAATATATGGATACATATGATAAAAGTCGCAGATAAAAATATAGAACTAGTTCAGTAACAATTAGAATGTTCAATAATTCTCATTAGTACTAAGAACGCTTCTTCATGGTTTTGTGAAATAAATTTATTATACAGAAATTTACATGAGGCGTGTGTTAATGTCGTTAACTGTAACTGAACGTGACGGTGATCATCATAAAAAATATTGCGTTAGAGGTTATTAATAGAATACTTTGATACTTTTTGTTCGTTTGTTACTCATACGCAAGGGTTATAGTTAATTCCCTGTATATGTTAATATATTACATATCTTATATATATACGTCTAATAACCTATATATTTCGATCGTTGTTAATTTCGAATATATTTATTACCGAAGTTACGATTTTAAAATATTCAAAAACATATTTGTAATATCACTAATCCCATGAATTGTTAATAATCAATAAAAATTATATAAATGTACATTATATTATGTAGATATACTGATTATATAAGTCATGAAATAAGAGATTTCAGATCTATTTACGCAATACGTATTACGTAATTATCAATTTTATAAATTGCTCCACAAAGAAATTAAAGTAATCACTCCCGTGAACAATATTTTTTTATATAATATAAATATATTGTATTTATATTATAGATATTTATTCATTAAATGAAATAATACAGATTTTATAAAGACTTTTATTATATTTTGTATTAATATATATAACGATAATAATTCTGGAATTATAAATTAAACAAATGTTTCTTTCGAAAACGTTGCAAGGAAATCACTAATTATAATTTGCTTCGAAGTTTTATATTCCGGAGGTTATTCCGTTTTATTAATGGATATCGTGAGATAATTAATTAATTTGTAACTAATTAGTATTGTTACATCGCAAATAAATTGTACAAATCAATGATTGCTTTTTAGTTGAAAATCTAAAAAATAAATTTACGAACGTCAAAAAATACCAATAGTGGCGCATTACACGTTGGTCGCGTAGATGTAAGTTTATTTACTTCTAGCCAGCTCTAAAGTTTGCGTTTAAATGCGATTACGGTGTATTGAATTTATCCGTGGAATTTGTGAAAATTAAATTTTTGTACGAAACAAATTTCATCTTACAAAGTAAACGAGGAAATAAATATATAAATAAAAAGTAAAATTGGTGCAAGAAGTTATCCTTGGAAAAGAATTTCACAACAGTTAAATTAATCTTACATGCTGTAAAGTATAAATGTAATGTATAAAATCCATTAACCCCAATAACCACAAGCAGATTGGTGCAATTGAACAATTTAATTTGTAGTGTTACAGCCACCTATAGCCTTGAGTTTCGTACTAGTTTAAGCTCGGTTTTGATAAACTTAGCGATATACTCATTGAAGCTGTTCGGAACACTTATAAGTGTTATTATTTTAAAACATTTAAAACGTTCCTGATAGATGTACAAAAACATTAGTATTTAAGATCTTAATAAATAGGAACTTTAAAAAAAACGTCTTGAACACTTCCTTCTTACAGCGCGGGCAAATCCATTTAAAAATTCTGCAAGATCTTTGTTTATGCACAATAATGAGACACACAAGTTTGTTTGACAACTCGTCTATTTATTTTAATCATAATTATTTCATTTTCAGTTTTTTTATCTTTAAAATATACACTGAGCACGAAATAAAGCATGAAAAATTACTGTTTGTAATACTAATTTGGGGCCATATGATACAAATTACTGTTTTTAACAGAAAAAAATCAAGTCATTTACGTAGATAATTACTGAATTATAATAATATATTACTGTTAAAAACATTAACTTTTAACTTGTATCGTATGGCCCCAAATTAGTATTATAAACCGTAATTTTTCAAGTTTTATTTTTCTCAGTGTACTTTTAGAATTGATGTTTGAAATACTAGATAACACATTTATTGAATTTGACCAAAATTTGGAAAATTCAATAACCATTCATCATTCAATTTTTGTTTCAACGATTTCAACTGCGCTGTATATTATGATTATTTTCTATCTGATAAACGGATACACGTCTCAATTAATCCAATTACTTTACATAGGATTGTTACTCTGGCGGATTATCTGCGCAGTATTGAATGCATTATACTTACGTCTCGCATATTGAACGTGATCTCGAGATTCTGACTGAAGTGGGACGAAAATTCCGGATATAGCGCCAGCACATCGAGAAGATCGTCCCTATGGATTTTGTGTAGATCGCAATATGTAAGGGCCCTTACGTTGCATGAGGATTTTCCCACGGTTGGGTATATACAGGGATTTTCTCCGAAGATGTCGTCCTTACTTAAAATTGCCATCACAATATCGTCTTTAAGGATTTCTATACTCCCCCGGGATATAAAATATAATGATGTGAGCACATCCCCGCGATGAACTAACGTGTCGCCAGGAGGAGCGTGCGTTGTTTTGAATTTTAAAGACAATGCCCTGTAATAGTTTAAATAATTTTGTAAATTCGACATTTTCATACAATTGAAAATCCATATTTTATTTAAAATTGTTACATATATGGGTTGTACAATAAATATATATATATTCGGCAGCTTGAGAAATCTGATTGAAATACTATGTTATGCAATAATAATAATAATAATAATAATAATAATAACAATAATGTAAATATATTATTCAAATATACATTTCATTGTGCTACAAAATATAATTAACTAAATGTAATGATTACAGTACGTGTAATGTGTGCAATTTTCCTTGTATATGTATACAATGAATATCAATTACATCTTTAGCACATTTGTTGAAATGTATTAACGTTAATAAATAACTTGTAATTTTTGTATTCTGAAATTTAATAAAAGTGAACGATTATTTTTTAGGATACAGCATATATATATATATTATTAGTTAATAAAATATAAAAAAGTTAAATAATTATATTATTTATATAAAATTTGGAATTCTCCAAAGAAATACAAATTAATATGCAATCACATATATCTTTTCTTAATCATCTGCTAGGCAAACATTTGTTTTATATAATATATATGAGAAAAGTTAATATTAATATTGCAATTATGAAAGTATAAAATAAATTCGAAACCTAAAATATATAAAATATTGGTACAAAAAGTTTTAGAACAAAGTAAAGCACCAAGTTCGAAACAATAAAAAACTTTATATCCGTTCAAACGGAAAGAATTGTAAATCACTTTTTACACAGAAGCGTTTTTGCGAATATACAGAAGTGAATGCAAGTAAACAAATAACGGGGGGTTTGAAAAATTGTACTTTGCCGCAGTAAAATAAAACGTTGCGCAAATAGTATCTATCTAATTATAAATTATTTCGTTGAATCGTTTTAGTTATTCGCGCACTTTATATTCAGCAATTGTATTAATGCAAACGACACTAAACAGTATGTCATTAAATAACGTTATGCGTTTGCTAAAAACGGCTATCGCTTCCAATCAAAAGGGTATCAACCGTTATGTAACGTCAGACAGTGATTGAAATTAATGCAGGCTTATAATATTTCTGTGTTACTGCCTATGCACAATATTCGAATTAAATCATTCATATAGAAAGAACTGACTATTCCGAAAACACGTTGCAGTTAAACAAAACACTTAACATCCATAAGCTATTATTAATATTATTACTCATTATTTATATACATATATTTCAAGTCAACTTTTAAACGCCATGCTTTTATTGCTAATTTACAATATATATTTTCATTTGCGTCAAATTATTATCAAATAATATAATCAAATATCATAACAATATTCTTTATTCAAGCCCTTGGCTTATTATTCTTTACAATATAAATATAGATATATAAATATAAAATAGTTGCAATTGTATACTGAGAAAATGAAATTGTACAATTTACATTGTAACATTTTGACGCTTCTTATTGGTTAAACCACCCGACTCGAAATTCATACTCTAATTTACACCTCGAAACGTCGAAAATTTCCCGTTTAGGCTAAAATGGATTCAAAATAGGTTCTATCAAAAGTCACATGAAAAGTAAAAAAAAGTACGAAAAATAGAAAAAAAATATAATTTTAAATAATAAAACGTTATATTTCTTGCTAAGATATGTAAATTTCTACTCTTAAAAGTTTAAACTAATAGGTTTAGTATCTTTGAATTAATTAATAATCTTAATAAAATAAATTCAGAACAAATAAAATAATCGTAGTATCAAATCAAGAACCTATTTTCAATCTCTTTAACCTAACCGGGAAATTTTAGATGCTTCGAGGTTTAAATTAGAGTCTACATTACCATTTACCTTTAACAATTTTGAAGCTAAATCTTTAGGGTCAAAATAGTGTTAAATTTCGACTAAGGCAGTTCAATGCCATTATCTCGTTGACTGACATCGATTACTATTCAAATTGTAAAATTTGTACAATGTGAAATTGTAAGACTACCGATTACATAGTTCCTCTAACTATTTTATTTTCTCAGTGTATAAAATAAATAGAATGGAATATAGATCAAGTCGATAAATAAATGTATATAATAATAATAATAATAATATTTATTACATTATGTGATGTTTTATGACGACAGAAGAACTACTAGGCGAATGAACGATATACGAGTAAAATTATATGTAAAAATACTATTGCACAAAGAAATTTATTTTACAAAGGTATATTAATATACAACCAATTGCCTGATGATGTAAAAAATCAAGAGAATTTGAACTCTTTTAATAAAATAGTCTGTAATTATATTAAAAATAGTAGCATATGGGATGATTTTCAATATATATTTAGTTATTTATATATATGAGCTGTAATAATTTAAATGAATGTTTGTAATATGTGACAAGTTATATATGATTACTTATTTAACATCGTTGTAATATTTGTAACACGTGAACTTTCTTAGAGATATTGTAATTAAATTTATATGTTTATTTGCAATAATATGAAATTGTATTTATTTATTTTTATTACTATTGTACAAAATAAGCCAAGGGTTTAAATAAAGATTATTATTATTATTATTATCAAATAATATAAATGACATGTTATTAAATTGGTACTTTGCAAATACTATAAAAGTATATATTATATTTTCGGATAAAAATATCTGAATTTAAGACTCCATTCTGCGTCTTACAACAATTCAGCTATCGTTGATCAAAACACCGATGTCTCCAATCAAGACACATTTTTGACATCAATGCCTACAATTAACCTCATCTAGACTGCAAAAATAAGTATGAAATGGTCTTAATTCAAGACACCAACGTCTTAATCGGAGTACACGTGTCTCGTTTCACATTAAACTTAGAAAATTGCTGTTTATAACACTAAATTCGGAGACATTAAAGTAAACACCCAAAAATTACAGTTCTTCCCTGTAAAAATATAGTTTTTCATACCAAAATGTCCTCCTACTTGTATTATATTGCTATTATAAACAGTAATTTTTAAAAATTTTATTTTAATGTCGCCAAACACTGCTAAAAACATATAGTACAGGTGTCTTATTTAAGACACAAAGTGACTTAATTAAGACGCCAAAGTCCCTTAATCAAATGCACAATGTTTTCTATTAAACCACCTGGTGACTTACATAAGACACTATGTGTCTTAAATGTAACTTTTTTAAGACACTTTTTTTAGCAGTGAAATTAGTGATATAAGCAAGCGACATAATTTTCTAAGTCTAATTCTATTCGTGTATCTTTCAATCAACTGATTGCTGTCCTAAAGCCTTAATCAACACAGCAATTGCCCTCATTTTACCAGCGTAATTGCGATTAACGCCATTAAACCGCACTTTAACTCAATTCTTTTTCGAAACATTGGTTTGCCGTGATTTTAGCGGATAATCCGGGACAGTGCTCGTTGCAGGCGGATTGAATTTAGAAACGAGCGGTACAAAGATGTTATACCTTAAGCAACCGGGACTGGCACCTTGGAAGGCTCTGCAATTATTCAGCAGGTTTCTGTTTAGATGGAGACATATGTCAGCCTGAAGACATTCCGGAAAGCCTTTCAAGACGCTATTCATGTCTATTCCGTTTGTGTACGTCCAAGCGTGCTGGAAGTACTCCTCTAGGCGCTGTCGTAACGGGTTCGGGATTTGATGGAACCTGATGAATTCTCGAACTCGGAGCATTTGTGTGTGATAACGGGCAGTGCCACTGTACAATCGTTGGATGATGGCCGAAACATTGCCGAAAATGCTGGCGTACATCAAAGCTGCGACAAACCCAAAGCCGTTTAATTACGCTGCGGCGCAACGTTGCTGCGACGCGAGACCTGCATCTCGCGAGTTAATGCGATATATGATATGTGCGCAGCGAGCGGCATTCGTTGCCGCTCCGCTCAAAGGGATTGATCCTGCGGGTCGGATGCGCGGCAAACTAATCAGATTCGGATATTCGCTTGAGTCGCAAGCGTTGCATTATGCACCTTCGGTCTCCGGATGCGAGTTTAACGTTATACGAATTTATTCCATTCAAGGTAACATATGGAATCGGTTTATTCCGAACCGTGAATATCGTATTACGGTGCGATATTAGATTATTGCGATCATGGAATTACGCTTGGCAAGTTAATTGGTATAAGTTGCTCTCTAAAAATGAATGAGTGAAATGTCAATTTTTTGGAGTTATAAGTCGTTCACACTGAGAAAAATTTACTGTTGGATTAATAGACTAGACTGTTCTGTCTTGGACTGTAAAAATGTACAGTTCTGGACTGCACAGTCGACACTGTTATAATTCTATCATTTTAAGGTTATGAATTAATTTTCATATGTGTTATATTATTTTGCTTATTAATATTATTCTTCAAAAACGTAGAATTAATCATTTGGCAATAGTCTAGACTTATTTTGTTTTATTTTTTAAGACCTATTATTTTTTTTCAGATATCTATTTTTTATAGTCCAGACTGTACAGTGCGCACTGTTAATACGACAGTCCATTTTTTTCCGTGCAGTGAACGACTTATAACTTCGAATAAGTGAATATTCACTCACAATAAGTGAAATTTAAATCATTCATTTTTAGAGAGTGTGGCTGCGGCGCGTGAAAAAATACACGAGCTTTTTAATCGTCGCGAGCGTGGCTTCTTTTTTTGCGATACACGTTTTGCGTTAACGCTAATATTTTGGACTGAACGGAACGTCAAATGTGTAATTTGGTCTGACGATTTGATATCCGATCGCGGGTTTAACTGAAGTGTACAGTTTATCTTTCACGTAGCAAATTATTTTCTTTTTATCTTTGTAATTAATCTTTTAGTTTGTATTCGATCAAAATTTAGTGATACAAAATTAACGGTCGGTTTTATTGAATCGAATAATTCGAGGGTATTGTTAATTCAATTTCGTTAGTTTGTACACGCAGAAAGATGTTGCATTAAAAATTACTGAAGGTTCAGTAAATATTATTAAAAACACAGTAACTCACGGACAAAACAAAAAATTCAGTTAAAAAATATCAAAATTTAAGTGTAAATATTGATGAATTTTCGGTATATATTTACAAACATTCATCAATGTTTACTGAAAAGTGTTTTTAATAATATTTACTCAACTTTTAGTACTTTTTAATGGAACATTTTTTTGCGTGCAGCATTTGGTGATTTTAGAGCTCAAAAATTGTTTGTTCGCTTGAATTTTGTATCTTCATATATATGGTACTTCAATATCTATTTGTTTTGCAATCACGTAAGTCTATTAAGCATAAAAATGAATTTATTATATATGCTGGCATTTCGATTGTAAAATGTTATGTTGTATAATTTTCAATATTACGTCGTGTAATTTGAAGTCAGACAAGGATAATTTAAATATGATTTATTGTAACTATTTAACAATATATGCAAATTGCAACGCGTCTTATTTTATAGCAAGGTTATTATATACATCGTTACTTACATCCAATGAGCATGACAATAATAGTGAAAATCTTTTCAGTGTCAGTATTAGGCGCCACATTGCCAAAACCAACTGACGTTAAACTACTGAAGGTAAAATACAAAGCAGTGATATAGCGACTCTGAAAGAAGCAAATGTCTCGATTATTTTTAATATTCAAACGCATTGATTATATGAATACGTGAAACATTAATTCAACGAAACGCGACTTACTTTTATGCTCGGACCACCCGTGTCGTTTTGATAGTAAAACTGGTGAGTATCATTTGCTAAAATATCCAGCCAGCCTACTTTACTTTTGAGTGTAGGCCTCTCAGCATTTCCGATCGCATACCTTGAACATAAATTTCTCATAAGAATATTTATAACGCCGTTGGTTTTAAATTACAAACGCGTTATTATCAATACTAATACGAAGATGAATGTTATCCGTATGCATGACTATTAATTATTTTTTACATTTTTATTAAATTTTGAACAAAATTTATGCGAATACATTACAGTACACGGAGAAAAAAGTATACCTAAAAATTTCTATATTTTCCGTGTAAAATTACCATATTTTATAGAAATGCAGTCAAAGATGTTATGTCTCAATTTAATTTCAATACAGTATGGTAATAAATGAGTATAACTTATTATTCCATTTTTATAAATATTTCTTCAAAAAGTTAATCATTTTTTTAAGTTTAGAATAAAACCTGTACAATAACGCAACGAAAAAATTACCATACT